>SCLH01000277.1:915143-939088 GCA_004367855.1 Oikopleura vanhoeffeni | reverse complement strand
TAAATGGGTGTTTTTGCACATGTTCGCTGACCCCATTTCATTTAGTCGAACAGTATCAGATTTTTTTTTGAAGGAAAGCACTTCTTTAAAAGTGTGCAAAGCGAGGCGGTACAAAGAGTTTTCTTCATTTTTTTTCTCATTAGCTTTTTAGAGGCACTCAAAGTTTATTTACCCTCTTATTCGTCAAAAATAGGATTTTGAAGAAAAANNNTCAGATTTTTATTTGAAGAAAAGCACTTCTTTAAAAGTGTGCAGAGCGAGGCGGTACAAAGAGTTTTTTTATTTTTTTTTCTCATTAGCTTTTTAGAGGCACTTAAAGTTTATTTACCCTCAAATTTGTCAAAAATAGGATTTTGAAGAAAAATTCCAAAACTTTTTATGAGTAAAAATCATAATTTTTGATACATTTGGTCAGGAGTTTGCACAATAAAAATTAAGTTTGTAAAAATAGTCAGATCCAATGTCTAGATCACGAAGAAAAAGTTAATTAACCCTGAAAAAATACTTGGAAAAAAATTCATTATTATATTATGACAAATTTCGAAATTTTTTTAATCAAAATTCACAATCTTTTTTTATAGGTTTTTATAAGCAACCGGTTAACAAAAATAAGAATGCAGCTAAAATCCGCTTATCTATCACTTCTGAGTCTCGAGAAACAGCCTCGTCGGTTTCCCCAAATTTCTGGATCTAAGAAAAATATTTGGACATTTTTTTTTTTCGAAATTTAATGCCACAAAAATTAGAGCAAAACCAAAGTTTATTAGCTCCAAAAGACTACACGTGACGGTTAAGGAAAATACAACCTTTGAAAAATATAGAAAATTTTGAAAATTTTTGACATCGAAAATTTTTTTTTTAATATTTTGGGAAGCAAACCAGCCACGAAAAAAACAATGCAACTAAAATTAGCTTCCTATCACTTATGAGTCTCGTGATACAGCCTCCGTCGGTTACCCCGTTAAGGGTCGTTTTTCAGAATATGCTAGAGGTCAGACTATGAATCGTTACTTTATTCAGTGAATTGGGTTTATAAAGACGCTTTTATTATTTGAAAAAATAAGTACATGCTCGGTTCACCGTACAACATTTTTCATAAAATTTAACTTCACTTAAATTAAGAGTCGGAGATCGTAGTTTTCCCTTCTTATAAAATGATATGCAAATTTGGTAACGAACACCAAAATTGCGGGTTTATAATATTCCTAATTGCTGTTCAAATGTCTATAATTTTTTTGAAAAAACATCAAATTGCTCAAATGCTGGTTATTTGGTCGAAAATGTATCTTAACGATTTAAGCATAAAATTTATCTTTACGATTTAAGCATTTTTATGAGTTTATTAAAGCTTTTTGACTAGAATTCAATTTGTTATAATCCCCTCAACAATGGTAAGATGACAATATCTAAGATCAGGATTTCTGGGCCTGGCGATTCGCGTTTGAATCTATTTTCGAAGCTCTTATTCGTTAACGTCGTTATTTCTGGTGCTCTCATTGGTCAAACGTGGACGCGAATCGCCAGGCATAGAGATCCCGATCTTAGATATACTGAAAAGAAAATTAAAAAATAAACATTGATAAACATACTCTCATATATGTTTTTCGTCAATTCAAACAGTTTAAGGGTTTCGTGCTAATTTTAACTTGGAGGTGTCAATATAGACAAAGTAATCGCATTTTCAAAAAATCAGAATTTTTTTGGCTGAAATAAGAATTCCAAGATTTTTTTACAAAAATAGGTGACAATAAAGAGCATGGGTTTCCACGAGAGGGGTTAACAAGCGAGAATAGTTGATGTGTTCATAAATTGAGTAATTTATTATAATACTTAGTTCAATACAGTCGGTGTCATCTGGAAGTTGGTATTATTTTCGTATTAATGAGTAATCTTGATAGAAATGAGGCAAAAGTGAGACCAATAAGCGCGCTTGATAAGCGTGAATATTTCTCAATATGAAAGAAATCTTTTAGAAAATTAAATACAGTAGTTACTCTGTTAGAGTTACCCCTGAACTATTGAAAAAAAAGTAACTCTAACAGATAAAATGGCTCTCTAAACGAGTGTTGCTCGGGGTACGTGTAAATAACTATCAATTTTTTTGCAATTGGAGTTCTCTTTTTTTTAACTTATATGATATAAGTTATATTTCGTTTTTGATTTAAAAAACAGACATAACTTAAATTTTATTTAACAAAATAAAAAGTTCTAGTTTAAAGAGCCATGGACAATTGATATTAAAAAAAATGCATTATAAAAATGAGCGGTTGATACGTCAAAATGTTTATTTTGGATAAAATTTTTGATTAATTACGTGAAGAGA
Source organism: Oikopleura vanhoeffeni (assembly GCA_004367855.1). Taxonomy (NCBI): domain Eukaryota; kingdom Metazoa; phylum Chordata; class Appendicularia; order Copelata; family Oikopleuridae; genus Oikopleura; species Oikopleura vanhoeffeni. The sequence continues at coordinate 936,765 of SCLH01000277.1, read as the reverse complement.
ATCACACTGCTACAGAAACTCGGCAAACATCATGGAGTTCATAACTTGAAGCTATCATATATATAGTTTTCATACGTTATCTATAATTTAGCTAGCTCTAATTGGAGTTATGCACTTTTTCTGCTCGAGATTAGTACTGTGGTTACTTCTAACATGAACATTCAGTTAATTTGTCGGGAACTTCTTATTTGTTTTATTCGAAAATTAGTATTTAATCAAGTAAAGGTTTGCGAGATTGGGGTTCAAAAAATATGTTTCAGAATTGAAGTTGACGCTATACCAAAATTTCGCCCAGTCAATCGCTTTGAGAATTTAATGTATGAAATTAGTGTTGAAATTAGAGGCAACTATATCTCATAAAATAATATAGAACTGTAGAAAATCATTAATACAGTTACAGTTATATTTTACCTAAAACATAAAAGTGGCATGGTAATCAATAGTAGGATAATTTCAATTATCCTTCTCATTATCTCCCGTTTGGTCCAAAACCCACAGGCGTGTTTTTTTTGCAGCGAAAGTGTTTTGCAGGAAGTTTTTTCTCAGAGGATGCGTATGAAACCGCATTTCGAAAATTCTTCACAAAGATCTGATAGGAAGGTTTCATACGCCGACGGACGAAGCGTTTTTGGCGACATCGGGAAATTCCGTTACGGAAAAAAAACCGGTTGAATCTTGATTGTCGTTTCACAGTTACTATATCTCATGACTATGATTTAATACCATTTGCTTAGATTTTGTACGAAAATTTTTGGGTCAAATTTTAATATGGACCCACAAAGGTCAAAATTTGAAATATGACCCGCATGGGGTCATTACATTGCATATTGGAAAAAATCCCATGAAGATCTCCAATATATAACATTAAAAATATGTGTATAGTATATGACTCCAATATCAACAAACACTAGTTTTCTAAGTATTTTTCAACACAGGGAAAAAAAATTGCGAAATTTTTTGTGAGCGTTTTAAACAATTTAATGAAAAAAAAAATGTCAAAAATATTTTTTTAGAAATTGCGTTTTAAACGTCCAAACAAATAACATTTTTGTGCGGAAACGATGCACAAGTTATTGCCTACGTCTCGTTTGTCCGCTTTGATTTATATCTCATACAATCAAGTATTCATAATAAGTCAAAATTTATGATGGAAAAATCATAATTTTCGATTTAAAAATGGTTTATTTTTTCCCTATAAGCAGATTATTACATTCTTTTCATTTCAAGTTAATATGGTAATGAAGTACAAACTGTTGACAGCTTTTGATTGCTTAATTCCTTTCATAATATTACTTTTTTCATGGAATACTGAAGTTGAAATTTAAAATTTCACTTCCGATAAAAAATATCTTCCCCTAAGTATACCAATAAATTTTATTTAAACTGTATGCGATCACAGAAACTCCTAAAAACTGGCTTATCTTACACTTGTATTTTATGTCTAGTTCTGAAATAATTTTTCAGGAAGTTGAAACATAGGCGAAAAATCCTTATAAAATCACACACCCGTAATCTGGAACCAAACATTCGAAAAAAAATTTCAATATTTTTCGGAACCGAATCAAATTCTTATATGTGTTTGAAAAAAGATTCTACGATCCCGTTCTTGCCGTGTTTGAATGATTTTAGGTATGCTAGAGCCACAATTGTGCTCTGGTGCTCACAAGTGGTTTAAAATTCTTTAAAACGCTCACAAAAATTTTAGCCAAATTTTTTTTTCCCGTTTGAAAAATACTTAGAAACTATTTTTTGTTGATATTGGAGTCATATTACATACAATAATTTTTAGTTATATATTTGGAATTTCATGATTTTCTTTCATATGCAATGTAATTAGACCCCATGCGGGCATATTATCAAATTTGACCTTTTGGGTCATATTACAAAATTTGACCCCAAAAATTTTCGTCAAAAAATTCTAAGCAGAATGGTAAAAAAATCATAGTCATATCATACAAGACTTGGAAACCGACAATTTAAGATTAAACCGGTTTTTTCCGGTATATCGGATATCCGATTCGCCAAAACGCTTGTCCCGTCGCGTATCGAAACTTTCCTATCACGATCTTTTGAAATTTTCGAAATCGGTTCATCCATCTCTGAGAAAAACTCCTGCAAAAAATCGTTTCGCGTGAAAAAAAACACGCCACAGTAATTCTGTTTAATACTGTGGGAAAAAATTTGAAGTGTAATTTTGAAAGTCTAGAGTTTTTGAGATTTTCTATAAGGAGTGACTTTAACAGATAACTGACATGAACTTCTCAAAAAAGGGTTACTCTAACAGATTAAAGGTTACTCGAATAGGGGTAACTCTAACAGAGTAACTACTGTAAGTGAAAAACGCGCCAAAAAGATGAAAATGTGATTTCTTATGGTTGATATATAAATTTGGAATAAACTTTTTCATTACTCACTCAAAACTATTTTGCTCGAACTAAATTGTACTGTATTAAAAGAAGCCTTGTCAATTTAAAAACTTTTTTCGTATGGTTTATTAATGACGGACGATATTTATAAGATATAAGACAGACTAAGAAAAAACTCGGATAATCATCCTCGTCTATATTTTCAGAAAAAATATTTTAATTAAAAGATTATTAATAATAATAAAATAGTAAGAGTAATATTAAAAGTCAATACAGTTTCCTCCGTCCGCATCTTTAGCCGCATCGATGTCAACTAATTTATCTCTTAATTAAAATGTAAATCGATTCGTATTAATTCCTTTTATTTATCGGATTACTAATGTGCCTCTCTAATTCAGGCTCTGCCTTGAAATAGTCACAAATTAAATATTCAAACCTTTTTTCGATATTGACTTTTAATCATTCAAAACTCCGTAGATTCGTTCACGTATAATGACTTCATATTAGCCTTACATTGATTTTATCAACAAACCAAGATTAGAAAACTGAAAATATGAAAATGGAAAATTAGACAAAAAATATTTTCAGATTATTTTTTGAGAATTCGTGAGATTATCTTTGAAATGAAGCAACAAATTCCAATGTAACGGTATTTAATTATGGATCTGAAAATGACATTTTCTTGATTAATTTTAAGATTAAGTCAAATTCGTAGAAGCTCATAAGCTTCACGCCAGTGAATCTTTTAAAATTTTCTCCGATTATTTCATTAATTTGAGTTTATATCGGTATATATACCCGGTATATTTAATAAACCTTAATCTTCAGTTTGAACCAAGAGGGTGAGCCTTGTGGTCAGGGATCCACAAAATAAGAAAATTTGTTAGACCAGGTCGAACTGGGCCACTTTTCCTCCTATATTTTACTATAAAACCCTTGCAATTTGTGGTCCAGTTTTTGCCGATTCCTGTTATTAAAAACATTGGTGAACAGTTTCACTACATACGAGACTAATCTATCGAAATAAAAAAAAGGCTCTTTAGCGCTAGTTTGAGACCACCATCGTTTGAGCTTTTAAAAACCGTTAAGTTTGTTTCTCTAACATTCCTAGTTTTATCAAAAAGTATTCAAGTAAAAGTATCGAAGTAAAAGAAGGCCTAATGAGATTTTCTTTATCACTCAATTCTTAATGACTACTCAATTTTGTTCTCTGCTGTGAGAGTTAATGTTGGCGCGAAAGGTTTCGCGTCATAATCAACATATTATAGTCAGATATATGAGCAGTTGGCGTAGTGGTTAGCGCGAGTCGATATACATCCCGTTACCTGGGTTCGACTCCCGGACTTCTCAAACATTTTTCTATGGTATCCCCCCAACAATGGTGAGATTGTCGGATATAACTGACTAGAATATGTTGATTGTGACGCGAAACCTTTCGCCCCAACATCAGCATCCTGACGTGTAGCTTTATGTGGACCATTATTAAATTTACGAATATTTTTTGTTAACTTTAAAAACTCATTTATAACAGGCTTTAATATTTTAGGAGGTAGGGTCTGTGAAAAAGTATTTAACAGATTAATTTCAAAAAATCATTATTGCGGCATGACCTCAACAATAATCTCCCCGTTTATATCTTATTTATTAGACGACGAAAAAATCTGATATTGCAAGTAGAAATTTTTACCACGTGATAGCAAAATTCTAGTTTCAAACAGAAAAAATGGCTCTAGCGCCAAAAACTTGAATGCTGTATTTTTCTATTAACCGAATAAAATTTCTGAATATTTGGAAATGAAATCAAAAAAAAATTGAAGTTTTAGCTAGATTATGTTCGGTAAAAATTGTTTGGCATGCATCATCTTTGTAGTTTTTGATTTAGAGATTATTGGTTAAGTTTTCAATGCCCAGTATTTCGGCAATAATAAGAAATTTTTGTCTGTCTAGAAAAACATTATATTATTTGAGTTGTATTTTCGCACATTAAAACGATTTCATATCCTATTAGAAAAATTGTTTGACTGTAACGCCACTCCTAGTTAACACAATCTTAGTCCTTTATTACCTTTTGGTAACTGGTTTTGCGATTGTGAATTCGACATTTGTATTTTGAAAACACTTTACTACTTATTATACTATTCAAATTTCTTGAGCTATAAGATCACGTAAGAAATGTTTGTTTTTAATTAATTCAATTTCGACACATTAATTTTATCGTAGTATTCAAGGCTATGCGAAATATAATTTGACAAGTTCAGCAAATTTTCATCATTGAAATAATTGTCCAAGTCGATATTAAAATAATATATGAATTTTAGAAGACTAATTTACTAGTGCGTGAAAAGTTTATCATCAAATCTAATTTAACAAAAACAATTTATAAAAAGAAGGTGTATTCAAAAGGAGCCGAAAATTAAAATGTATTATTGGAACACTAATAAGACCATTAACATGACAAATTATTATATAAATTCATTATGAACGTGAAGTAAAGATAAGTCAAAATATCTTGTATATATAACTAGTATTTAACTACACATTCATATCATCTTGACTTAACGCCTACGCGTTTATTGAACAGTCTACTCTACAAACTTATTTAGTATTGTAAAACACTGACATAAGCTAGCTACTTCAAATCAAATTTTTATCACTAAAAATTATTTTTTTTCTTCTGACAACCAAGCTTTTTAAATTATTGTTGAGTTTACTTTTTACGGTTTATTTTGTGTGCGAATAATTGCGCTGTATAACTTTCGAAATCGGAAGCGACACTACCAGAAATATGAATAATTGATTTTTGCATCGGTAAAAACCCGATTCCATGTTTTAGGACGGTATTAAAGTTCGTTATTTTGATGATCTATTAAAAAATTTAAAATCAAAAATGTGTTTTTAAACCGACTTAAATTAGATTCCATTAAACAATATAATACGGTATGAATCTTTAAATGCAAAATCCATCGCATATAAATAGAGACACCTTTTATAAATGCACCTTAACAGACATTAAAACATATTTTAGTTTGGTTTAAAAAATTATCTTTTCTTCAATTTTGAGAGAAAGGATTTTATTGATCAAGAAGTTAGTTATCTAAGTGAATTTTTACAATGAAAATGAATGACATTCGATATTTTACCAAAGTGAGTTGACAATATTTTCTAAAGTTAGATGTAAACTCACTTTTTTGCTGGCCCTTTTTTCACGATAATCATGAGAAAACCAGAGGAGTTATCGAAAAACTGTTTTTATTCGGATGGAAGTTCAAAAAACTCAATGCAGAATTATTTTTTTGGTCTTAGTTCAGCCGGTAACCGAAAATATATTATATTGGAGATTATACCTACGTGTCCCGTAGAACTTTGACGTCAGAGACCTAAAGAATTGTATGATTTGATTGGTCAATACACATTGACTCTTGTATATTGAGCAATCAAATCACACGATTCTTTACGTCTCTGACGTCAAAGTTCTACGGGACACGTAAGTATAATCTTCGATATATGCATTTTCACAGCGAACATGGCTTTAAACGAACAGGGTCGGGGCAAAAATTTGTAAAAAAATTTTGTTCAGAAATTCACTTAAAATATAGTTGAATACTGTCCCTGACCCCTTAGCGCGCATTTTCGTTTTGAAAATCTGTCGCTTTAAGGGGTCGATGCATTTTTCCTAGTGAAAACGTCTTTTTTATGAATTTTTTACAAGTTTTGTAATCGGACAAAAATTTGCTATCAGATCCATCCGACTAAATTTATTTGCGGTGATGGCTTCAATGCTCAATGTTTTCAAAAGATTCCTTGGGTACGGTTTGCTGGAAACGATATTAGCAACTATGGTCTGATTTGAACACAACGGATTCTAGAAAAAAAATAACTTTTTCATCAAAATTATTTTTTGATCTCTAGCACTGTTTCTATTCAAAATCAGACCATAGTTGCTAATATCGTTTCCAGCAAACCGTACCCAAGGAAATTAAATTGTCTAATTCTCACTTTCATATTCAATATTTTCGATTTCGCGCACTTTTTTGTCGATTTACAGCGAAATTCAAAAAATGCTTGCAACATCTTGCTCACCACCCCTTGGGCTTGTTACATTCCGAAAATGACGTTGTTTTTGAAATAAGGCGAAAAAGAAATATAATTTTCAAAAAAAAATTTGCTCGCGGTTTAACTCATTTAACCGGTTGGTCGAACATGCTATGAAAAAAGTCAGATTTTTATAAGATTGTTATGAAGGAATAAAAAGTTATGAGCCTTCGAAAAGCCTTTCCAGCATGTACAACCCCCTTAACTAATACATTTATTTTGTATACTAATGTAGCAAAATTGTAAAAATGCATTTTAGTCAGGATGGGCAAAACATGAAACTAAACATAATCAAACAAAATGCCCGAACAGTAGCACCATAAAAACAAATTATTTTAAATCGCTACTTGAAAAGTTTAGAACGGTTGTAAATTATGCTTTTACGTTATTTCTGTAGAAAACAAAATTTAGAAGCCATTTAACAGAATAAAAAATGTTTTGTTGTCAATTTGATATATGCTGATTCAACCGAAAGTTACACAAAATATCGCACCCACGCTGCTACGTCACTGACCTATTGAGGCGGGGGGTAATATAGCGATAGTATGCGTGGGTGCGAGATTTGGAGTAACTTTCACTTGAATTAGAATAGCTGTTTTTGGCGTATTGTCGTTCCCTACACATTCGTTCATATATTTTTTCCAATAAAATATGATCTTATCAGCTTAACTCGATGGTGTTAAGTATTATCTAATGAAGCTTATTAGCCATAAAGTTCAGCCATAATTTTACAGAACAATTTAATTGATAGAAACTGAATCTTCTTTTTTTATCAATTTTTTTATGTACAAAATTCAAATTAAGGGCTTATTCATTACATACGTAGGTCATTATTGCATATAAACTATGGTATTTTTGAAAGATGATTTAAATTGTGTTTTCTGAGCGTAGGTTGATAAATTCAAGACTGTTTTTTTAAGTGTTTCGACGTGGTTTATTGATAAACTGGCATAGGTGGTATTGAAAAACATGCTCAACCTAAAGAACAAGTCTTCACGATTATTTCAACACTAATTGTATCTGATACAATCAAACCTACGCCCACACTGGAACCTTGAATAAGTCTCTCCAACAAACACTTAAAAGCTATCTCCTTCTACAGAATGTGTTTTAGCTTTNGGGGTTTTCCCCGAGGAGATTTACGCCTAACCAATCAAAGCGCGACTTGGTTAATTTATTTAAGGGGCGTTTTAATCTCCCCAGGGAAAACCCCAAAATCTAAAATACATTCTGTACAATTTTCATCATTATTTTATTTTCGTGTCAAACTCCAGAAGAGGAATAACAACAATAAACTAAGGCTTGTTGTTCTTAATTTTGCTTATGACGGACAATTTTCTTTCGTTGAATCTCTGCAGAAATTTTATTTTCGTTTTTTGGCATTTTTACCCGTCAAAAACAAAATTTCGAAAAACTAGCTCTAGTTTATATAGGAGGAGATAGCTTTTTAGTGTTTTTTTGTGGAGGCTTATTCAAGCTTCCTGTGTTAGCGTATGTTAAATTTTATCAGATTAAAATTAGTGTTGAAATGATCTAAAAGACTTGTGCTTCAACTTCAGTTACAATACACTCGGTGCGCGGCGACGCAGGGTACAAGCTATTACTCATCGTCTACAATCATTTTCTAAGGAAAGCCAAATTTAAGCCAATTAGAAACGCGTATTCTTCCACACTACTAGCGGTGGGCCCCGAGTGGACTTTAGTTTTTAATACCACCCAAGCCAGATAAGCGAGAAACCGTGTCGTAAAACTTTAAAAACCATCCAATCAGCGGCATCCACTCCCTTAAACACACGATGAAGAAATTTTTTCAAAATTTCATATTTAATTTAATTATTGATGTTAAGGATGTCATACTTCCCATGACAAAATGAAAACGGCCGTTCTATTGTACTTCTGAGCCTTTCCAAAATAAGCTGGTGATCAGTTAATGGCGTTCAGTTATTGCCGTTTTCCATTTCGACACGAGAAATATTACATCCTGTTGTATAAATCATTATTAATTATGGCGGATTTATTCAAACGTCAAATGTTTCTAATCAAGACGTTCTCTGGGCCACTCTCCCAAGGGGCATTTTTATAATTAAATTTTACCCGGAAATTACCTCCTATGGTATAAAAATATAATTTATGGCATTGTGGGAAATAAAAATTGCATAATTATCTCGTCGCAAACATCTCGGCGTGATATCTATAAATTAAAGTCGGAAACAAGTCAAAGTTATTGGATTAAGATTAATATTTATTTCGCATTATATAAAATATTATATTTATTATATCTTTTTCTCATTTTAATGAAAATATTGCCGCTGCGTAACATAAGTCCGACTCGTAATCAGAATAGAGATTTTCGCCTTCGCGGCCAACAAAAGTCAAAATTGAACATTTTTTTTATTCTTTGAGAGAATCATTTTGAATAACTAAACCGGAAGTCGTGATGAGACCGGAAGTTGACATGATAATTTAGCTTTGGGAATTGATTCTTAATTATGTGGATCGAAATTTAAACTTTTAATATATAATCTGCGAGCTGAGGGCTTTTCAATTAAGGTATGGAATGTGTAAAATAAATCGAACTATTTCATCGTAAAATGACACGATTTCTCCAAATAAAAAAATCACAAAAACGCGTGGGAGTGACCGTATTTTACGGTATAATAGTTCGTTTTATTTTACACATTTTTAATAATTTATAACAATGAAGTTTCCCGACTGTCGATAAAAATAAAACATATTACTTTGACAGAAAGAGAAAAGACAGAGTTGTGATCGATAGAAAAAGGATATATTTTGAATATATTTCGCAAAAATTTATATACCCAAAACGAAATATATTCACTTTTTGTATAAGTCGGTTAAACTTCTGAGTGAAAATTTAAGGCGTTTTATTGGGCATTATTAATACAGTCATATCAACAATACCGGCGAAATGTCTGAGTGAATGAAAATATATGTCCGTTCTAACAGATTCTGGGATTAGTTCAATTTTTATTAGGGCATCATTTTTCGCTTTCAAAAAAGACTGTCATCTTGCACGAAATGAATGCCACCAAAATGATATTTTCTATACTAATCTATACAACCTTTCGAAACCTTTTTTATACGAGATTTAGTTCATAGAGACCTACGACGACATTTAACCCGCGACATCTTCGGAGTTATGGTTGACCACATGGCGGGTTTAATCAGTTAAATTTTGAATTTTGAGCAAGACTTTTTCAACCTATGTGGTTAAAATTGGTATGAACTCAGCGATTTAGCTATATATTCGTAATAAATATGAATTAAGCGCAGATTTATTCTGAGTCAAGACCATCAGAAATACGTACACATCTTAAGGGGGTAGCGGTCTTGTTTTTGATCACTTGGAAGCCTACAAATTACCCAAAATTACCAGAAACGTGCAAAAACTCAAAATGTAACACTCGATGTAAACCAAATTTTCGAATAGAAATTTTTTGTTTGTTCAGCAATACCTGAGCTTCAATTCGGGCTTACTCTCGATTTGATGAGGCAACATAAGTTGTCGAGATTTTCACGTCCAATCAAGTATTTTTAAATTTCGTTAGACTCAGAAAAAAAATGAAAATATTTTCCCAACAGATTCAAGATTACATATTTATCTCATAACTGTCAGGTTCCTAAACTGATCAGTCAAGTATTGACGGAGGAGATGCATAAACAACGCAAACAGAATCACTTATCATCATTTTTTAGCAAAATAAAACCGAGAAAAATACTGTATGTCACATTTTTACTGCCGATCTTAGTTTTTTGCTCAAATCTGTTTGACACCAATGATTAGACTATCAGCTTTTAAATTTGTTGAACACCTACAGGGTGTAAGGTTTTTACCTTCTTTTTTCNCAACCAATCAAAACGGCGGAAATCAAGTGTAACCAGTTTGGAAAAAAGAAGGGAAAAACCTTACACCCTGTACATTTTTCGAGTTCTAACTTGTTGATTGACGCAGGTGACTTCCAGCAACAAAACTAAAATCAGGAGCAAAAATGTGACATGTTGCACTATTATTTCGCTTTTTATTCTTCATATTTAACGAAAAATACAAAAAATCTTATATTTTACTTTTCTTCCAATGCAATTTTCATTTCGCAAGTAAAAAACACATACTGTCGGATAGAAAAGTCATATAACAGATTTTGTAATCGCGGTTAACCTCATTTACAAGTTGGTTCAAGATGCGATCGTTAAATTTAACAAAACAAACTTTTCTAGAGATTACGAAGAAACATTTTTAAATTTATTTTATTGATATGTCTATTTGTTTCGAAATTTTTAAAACTTTATTTCAAATATTTTTGAACAAGGTTTAGGGTTTTTAGTCTTATCACGAAGTTGTAAATGTTGTTAACTAACATAGGATATTTTAATACACAAAATTGTTTGAGGATACTTTTCCATTTTAAGTTTTTACACTTCAAAATTTCAGAAACTCCTTGGGAATATTTAACAAGTAATTAGCTCTTCTAAAAAGTATTTCCAGTCGTTACAATCCACCTAATTAATTTCCTGTTGTCTATGTTTAAATAAAAAATAAGCGGTTAAAAAGCTTAGTAAAGTTCTTCGAAAATTATTCAAAACTTAAATTTTTTCTCCTTCCTTTTGTTTTATAAACAAATAAAAAAATATAATTTCGTTTGTTAATATATGGTAGTAACTGCTCGTAGCAGATGTCAGAATTATATGTTCTATTTTATCATTCGAACCGTCATGACTCATAACTTTCGCATAAGCATTTTAAATAATAGCAACAATTTTTTGCCACAAAAAATAAGATTTTTAGGGGTCATTTTAGCTCATTTATAAGGTCATTAAAAGCCAGCAAAAAAACGAAAAAAAGTGTCAGTTCAAATAATATTTATTGAAATTGTTTTTACTTTACATACTCAAATGGGTTTAATAGGTTTAGTGTCACTAAAAACATATTGGGGACAATTATCATATAGTATTATATGTGTATTTTCACACTGAGTTTATTAAATAAATTTATGAAGCGTAAATCATATTTTTCTTATTTTAAGGATTGTAATTATATATAATATATGACCCTATTTGCCGCTGGCCGTAAGAGATTCAGGAAACTAGATATTTCCGAGTAAATACTAAATTTTTGCACAAAAAATAGTTATTATGAGTGGCCCGTTCTTCTGTGTATTCAGTTTGTGCAGTAAAGGTCTAGTTCATTGTTAGATGAGACGTAGTAAACCATACGAAATATTTACAATTTTAACAGAGTTGAGCAGAGATTATATTATTCTGAATAAATTCGCTGATTTACTACCACAGAGAATTATAGATTTAAAACAATTTTCCTCGAAGAAAGAGAGCTGATAAGTGACCAAAACGTAAATATACGATTTAAATTGTTTAATTTTAATTTGCGTGAAAAATCCAGTTAAAATAATATCCAGAAATTGTGTTTTAGCTGAGTTTCACTACGTATAACGTCACAAAAATGACCAAAATCATAATCCTCTTGAGCGCATAGTATTTTGAATACAAACATATTATGTTACACTTGTGAACTACTTTTAAAGGTCGAACTCGTAAGAAGATATATAAATATTTTATAGATTTTATATATCATCACAATTTGTATCATGTTATTGAAATATTAATATCAGAAAAACACATATTTAAATTATATAAAATATTAAAGGTTACGATTACAACACATCAGATTTAACATATATCTAGACTATTCTAAATCAACTAAATAGCCTTTTTTCTATAATTGGCTTAGAACGTCTGTGTTAGAACATTATACAGATAATTTGAAAACTGAGGTGTCATAATAGTCAGTATAGTATGGGTAAGCTTCTAAAGTCGATAAAGCTATTTACCGAAAATTCGACTTTGGCGATTAGAAACTCTAAAAACTCTTTCGATTTTTATATTCGAAAAATCTATTCAAAATCGAAGTTTTGATCATTTTTTCTGATATTAAATAGACTCGGCGTAATTTGTATGCACTCATCTTGTACTCATGTCACGTACCGAATTAACATTGTTTAATAGGCGGAAATTAACACAGTAATTCAAAAGCGTTTTTTGTACAGTAGTTCACCTTCGAATTTATAATTGTTTTCATTTTGTGATCATGGTTAAAGGTTAAAAATCAAAATAATATCTGGTACTTATGTAGATTTTTTGGTAGCAAGAATAAAAAGCTGTTGTGATTACTGAATTGCATAAAACATATTTTTGAATTGACAATAAATCGACATGCCTTTAAAAGATAGATGATAATATCTGTTTATCCTACAAAAGTGATGTTTTTGTCGGAGTTAATCCTTCTTAAGTATGCCTTATCGAGGTTATTAAATAGATCTTAGCTAAGGGGGTAGTGCCCGCAAAAAAAAGTACACTAAACATATTAGTGTAAAGTTATAAGGTCAAAAGAAAAATGTTTGTTTTAGTCTCACGGCGGTCACATGTTCCAATTTAGTGCTAGAGGGTGACACTTTTGGTACTGATTCCCCTCATAGCACATCAAAGATATCAAAATTTAGGTTTTACCTATACAAATTTTCCTACACATACGGCATAATGCGGTTTAATAGACGACTTAGTAGGGAGGGTTTGGGTCAAAAAGTCCTGGTAGCGTGCATTTAACACGGCATTTTGGCACTTCAAGTTATCTGCTCAAACGTAGCGGACAGTTTGACTTACCAACGTGCCGGTTTAAAGCACTCTGCTGTAACAATTTTAACTTGTTTTTCGGCTTCGAAATCGTTCTTCACGCATTGAAAAAGTGTTTTTGGAGAACAGAGAGCTCTATAGATATTTGCAGGTCCAATTGTTTTTTGGGATGACTACTGTTTAGGCCGTTTTATTTTTGAAACAATTCCGCTTCGCTTTTTAGGAAATTAATCCGATCTCTTAACTGCCGCAAAATAGGAAATCCTATTAGCCATTTGTAAACAATTTTCAGAATAGATTCGGTTCAAATCGATAAATAAAATTACGATTTGGCTATGTAAGTGTTATATGTCAAAACGCATATTTTAGCTCATTTTTTTAATTTTAAGTTTGCGGGCATTTTATCTCCCTTTAAAAATCTATACTTTCTGAAGGATAATTACTCGAAATGCGTGGGTTTAGCATTTGAAGGACTGCCGGCATTGCTGAGCATTTATTTTTATAATATTTAAAATACTGAGAGAAAATTTAAGAAGTTGGATTGTACGTAAAAAATAAAATACTAGTCGGAAAAAATAATTACGTTTCGAAATTAGTACACAAGTATTTTTTTTAAGATTAAATGTCACGTAAATCAATAGTCGTTCTGGTTAATAATTTAAGTATCAATATAAAAAGAATCAATTATTCAGTTTTATCATGTTCAAATCCGTATAAAGATGCAAAAATAATATTTTATTTTGACGGTTTTACAATTTCTTTAAATCAAGTCTCCCTGAGAATTATTGTCTATTATACGATTATGCTTAGGCCTCCCGAGCAAAAAATGCGCAACCGATAAAAAGGTCCTATAAACTTGAAAACTTCGGACCTAGGATAGATTTTGACGCTTGAAATTTTTGGTCAATAAATTCTTGACTCGGTCATCGGTGGCGCTGTTTAAGGGGGTTGTATAGGCAGTCCATTCTATTGAACTGGAAGTGGTGTCAACTTAATTTCACGATTTCTGATCTCAACGGGGCTGTTTAGTTATATGAATTTTAAAAATTGTGAAAAAAAATTCAAAATTTTTCGAAAAAAATATTGAAAGTGTCTAACATGAGAAAATGTTTTTTGCTCTTACGCAAGAACGGTAAATAATTTGGCCATAGTTTATAATCCCCGTTTCCAGAAAATGATAGTTGCGAATCTTTTACTACTGAAAATTTGATACGATGACCTTGAGCTCAAAAAAATAATTTTCAACTGTGATCCTGGGACGTTACACGCGCGCGCATAATTTTTCAATTACCGTGCTGGCATGAAATTATCTGTGAGAAAATCAAATGTTTTGAAATAAGGCGAAAAAAAATACGACTTTCAAAAAAAATGGTTCCAGAGATTACGAACTACTATTCCTGAGATTTTATAAGATTGTTATGAAGGAATAAAACTTATGAGCCTTCGAAAAAGCCTTTCCAGCATAATACAACCCCTTAAGGGAGTACTGTCGCATTTAAAGACTCGGACAATGAAATTTTCCAGATTAGTTTTAAAATGTTTTTCTGAAAATATGGACAAAAATAAGTTGAATCAGATGTCTTTTATTTTCATTTGTCATAAAAAAAAGTATTTCATCGCGAATTTGAACATATTCAGTGTGATTATATTAATTTTGGAAATTTCTGAGAATTTGAATCGCGGTTTTCCAAAAAGACGAGATCAAAAATGCAAATTGTCGAACTAGGGCTTTGCGCGTATCCTCAAGGATTGTATACATACCAGTTTCAGGTTTCTGCCGTCAAAATCCACGGAGGAGTAGTATTTTCCCGAGGCACTCAAAATAAGCCCAAAAAACAGTTTTTTGCTCATTTAAGCGCCGGATGACATTTTTTTGAGTAAAACTGAACTTGGGGTTCTGCCACGTTCTCTGTGGTCAATAAAAGCTATAAAAGTGTTCTCTATCTTCAAAACTCAGGGAGGAGTAGGCTTTTGAAGTGAAAATAGTGCCACTTTTGAAAGGTCGTTTCCTGATTGGTCGGCCAATCAGAGGCTTCGATTTGTTTTGTGAAAGCAAGATTAATGTTCAATTATCCCTAAACTGAAATACATATGTTCGTGCTGTTTCTAGTACTTCATTGAGGCGACGCTGAAAGCCCTGTTTTGGCCCTTAAAATGCGACCAGTACTCCTTAAGGTGATCAAAAATCGTTTTTTTTGTTTTTTCAAAAAAACGCTGAATGTACATCTTTTTTTTTAATGCTAAATGTACATGCTTTTTTTTATGCTACGAAAAATTTCTTGAAAATTGACTTTTAGACATATAATATATTCACGTTTAGTAGTCATATTTTATACAACAAAACATTACCGTCGAATGTTTTATTTATTTTATATGGGCTAGTTACTTCTGTGAGTTGACGACTTTTATGTAAACACATTTGTATAAGTTTCTGGGCTAATTTCATGAAGAAAAAAAATAATAAATATTAAGAGGGTACCCGTTGGCATGAAACAACTCAAAATTAATTTATCTCTTTTTTTAAGTTTCGGGCATCGGATTAACAAAATGTTAAAATTTCTGATTAAATGGTATAGATTTCATTTTTTTAGGATCACTAGAGCCCACTTAGTTGAAAGTTTTATTTTTTGCGCTACGGATTGCATGAGAAAAAACGCGCTAATTAATGGCCGCGGTGTCTCAATCCGATATTTCTCTGACCTGGAATACAAAAATATTGATTTTGTGGTTATTTAGGCTTGATAATGTTTGCAGATTCCTTATTTTCTAAAAAATAAATGTATTTGCTCGCAATCAATAAGCATTGACAATTGAATAGCAACCCTTTTTCTCAAACTTTTCCCCCGTTTTCTACAAAATTTTATTTTTCGGCGCCCTAGAAAAAAACTCAAAGACGGCATCTAAAATCGGTCACAGTTAAAATTATCTCTAAAATGTTACTTAGAAAATAGGAATACTAGAGGAATAGTATAAAAAAATAAAATTCTAATAAATACAGGGGCTGAAAATTGTATGCCGACAACTGGTAAATAACAGGTTTTCTGACATTTCTTGAGTTTGAGAAAATTATTTTCAAAATCTGTCTCAGTTGGAATGACCACACAAATCCTTGAATTTTTTTTTGATAAAAATTAGTTTTTTCCATGAATAATAAAGGCACTAAAATTTTTTTTTAATTTCGAGTTTTCTTTTTTTTTACCGGTTGGTTGGGAGTATTTCAGATAACAAATTTTTGATGATGAATTTTCATTACCTTTTATAATATAAGCCCAAGTAAATATGATTAGCGCACGTGAAACTTGCATTAGTCACAATCTATATGTCTGTTTTCACTCCCAGGAGCATTTTTAAATACTCAGAAAGTGCCTTTAAACATTAATGCGAAATTTAGATAATTGAACAGTTTCTTATAGAAAATGTGGCGAGAATGACAGACAGCTATTGATACAGACGATTACAAGTGGAAAATTTCGAACTATAATACGTGATCTCGTCATATTTGATAAATTTTACTTTTGGAATTATGATCACACATCGTTTCTTTTTTTTTGCCAATTTTTCACTTTTGGTTCAAAATCTCTCATTTGGGCCATAATCGATATAGTCTTCATGGAATTATCTAAACAATGATGGTTTTGACGTCGACAAATAAATATAGCACTTTAACTACGACTAGAAGGCCTTATTTATTTAGCCTGATATGTGGCGATAAAATTTTATATTTCCGTTAAAATTGAAATGTATATCTATTCACAGCAAGACCTATCATCCCCTCAATATTGATTTTTATTAAATTGAATTCATTAGGTTATATGGTGTTAAATTTATAGCCGTCTCTTATTTCTTTTTCTGGATGTATTCTTATTGTTATCGAATCTGTTACCTTTTTTGAATAATTTTAGTTTCAAGATTTTGCCTTTTTTAATAACGTAGATACGGCCAAAATGTACATGTTACTCAAAAGAGATAAAACCGGGTAATGCACGAAGTTGATTTTGAAAAAATCTGTGGGAACTAATTTTTCTCCATACTGTATGCCTTATGTTCTATACCATTAGTATTTTAAGGCAGATTTGATCCTTAATTTTGATACCAGACGGAACACTCTTATTTTATTTCATATCTATCACTCGGGGCCGCATGGCCTTACTTTTCGCCAATATCTGGATAAATAGAGACATTTTGTGATTTTTTCTTTTTTGAGCCTGACCCTGGGCCAAGTTCAATAATATCCCAACAATGCCCTGTTTTCAGCTAAACCTTTTTTTATCAGAAAAGAAAACATGCATTATTTAATGTTTATATATATAAAAGGGATGAATCTAGACTTATTTATTTTTTCAATAAGACATGGCAATATAATGCCAATATTAATCCTCTACAATCCAGGGGACAGTGGGGACTTTATAAAGAGATTTCGAATATTTTTGCTTTCTGAACCGTAGCTGTTTTGTTTTTGCTCTAATCGTGTTTATAATCCGGGAGCGTTGTCCGCCTAAGAACCAGCCATGGCCACCATTATAATTACATTTTATTTAAAGAATATATTGAAATTAAACCTGAAAAATTAATCCATAATTTTTTTTTCGTGATTATAACAGTTTGAGAGCATCATATATAGAGAAATTATGAAAATTTTGTCCTGAAATGTGGTAAATAATAAAAGTTTCGTACTGATATTTTTAAGGTGTGCATGAGAAAATTTTGTTGGGCTAATTGTTTGTACGCTATAAAAAGTAGACGGTTACTCTGGCAGAATTACGATAGAACTAAAAAGTGGTCAGATTCCTGCGTTCAATCTCTAAATATTTTTAAAATCTGTTATTTACTAAAAACCTAAATAATAATTTTGAGTCAATGGAAATAAAGTTCGAGTCGGAAATACCTTTTAGGGGTTTTTTTCACGTAAAAAAATCCATTTCATAAAAATAACCTAAAGATTACAGTAATGTCCGTTTAGTAAGTTTGTCAGAATTTGCTGCCACGGTCTCTTTAGAACGACGAAAAAATGCTTAAAAATTTTTTTTCCAGGTCTTTAAATGGTTCGCAAAGAATATTATTTCCCTTTGTATTTCAGAGTTTTACAGCCCTTTGTTATAATAAAAAGCGGCCGAATTTCAATTGTTATTCGTTAAGTTTCATTTTTTGCCTCTACTGTACTAATTTTTTTTTAAATAGTTAGCACCCGGATGGTTTTATTTTTTTATATAAATACAATTTGATCAAGATTACGGATTAAAATTAACGAAAACTAAATGGAAAACATTTAGGAAAATTAATTACATTGCCTGCGACCTAAAAGTTACCCACGCTAAAAATAACCATTTGCACTCATAATTACCGTTTTTGAGGAAGTTCATTTTAGATTTTGGGTAGAATATACATGATGTCACGTTTTTACTAGCATTATGGATTTCGAGGCAACATGAAATCAAGAGCTCTGATTGGATTATTCCTTGTAGGATTAATTCCTGCCCAATCAGCGCGCGCGATTTCATGTACCCCGGAATAAATTGTAAAAAAATGACATCCTGTAGTACTCCCCCAAACGTTCTAAAAGTTACCAAAGCCAATCCGAGGGAGACATGCCTAACACTTTAGAATGATATCCTCAATATAATTTTCTGTAAACCTCAGATGACTTTAGTGCTAATCTGGAGATTTTTAAGAATTACTAAAAGGTTACAGAATATAGAAAGCTTATTAAAAAAATGATATCAACAAGTCATAAAACATAACCTACACTGGTATTTTGTAACAATAATGCAGTCGTAATGTTTTATTATTATTTTTTAAATCACTATCATCGCATATAATTAACCTGCTGATTTCATTTTCCTAATAATTATCTTTACATCTATAAATTATAGACTATAATGTTTCTAGTTACTTTAAGAAATGTACAGATAAGCGCTAAAATCATCTAAGGTTCTCAAAAGGTTCTGTTAGGATATATTCCACAAATCAAACATCCTAGTTTTCATAAACATCTGTTGTTGGTCCGAATTAAAAGTTTAAAATGTGTTTTGTATAAACAAGTTTCGACACGTTTAAATTAAATGATATTCCTTTTGGTAATGAGCAGAATAGCCTGAAGATACAGGTGCATTCTTGTTTACGGCGCGCCGCGGCGGTGGAAGGTGACGATATATGCCAATATTTCTATAATTTTTATTCAAACACACAATCACCGCAAAAACCTCCAACAAAATTGTACAACTACAGTATGCTTGATAAGACCTTATCCGGACTTTAAATCTCGAAAGCCAAGAAATATCGTTCTTCGAATTAAACCTCCCTTACTTGAAATATTTTTTTCGACTTGTAGTCTTCGGATTAGAGTTCATCTAATGTTCGAAAAAACTTGACAATTTTTGACTACATATTTTAATTATGATTAGCGTTATTCGGTGAATTTCGCAACGAAAATCCCATTAAATGCCTCACATTCATTTTTTTGTGTACAGTTATCAATATGTGCTTTCGAATAAAAATTCGACAGTTTGGAGACTGTATGGCATTATATTAATTTAAATCAAAAAATAAATCAAATTCTTTGCAACTTGAATTTATTTGATTTAACATTATTGCTACAATAACGTAATAACCATTTTATACAGTAGCTCACCGGATTTTTATAAAGACAGTTTTATGACATTTTGGATGGAAAAATACGGGTTAATGACATAATACAGTTTTATTATATTATTATTCGGAGATTTAAATGTGCAATTTAGCACCTTTTTCATCCGATTAACTCGTAGTCTTCAAATTCAAATATTTATAAGAAATGGAATATCGAGCTGAAAATTTTTGATACATGTGGGTATTTAAAAAAATAATTTTTTCAATATGAGTAATTATCTTCAAATCTATCAGGTGTATCATCCATTAAAATTCAACCCATTAAACAGTTACTCAAAGCTAAAATCGTATATAAAACCTGACTATAAAAACTCTTTCCAGTTAAATTATAAGTTCAGATTCCATTTCGTATGTGTAAGAGAGGTTCTATAAATAAATGTTTAAAGCTATTGATAGTTGAGTCAGAGTATAAATAAAAGCAATAAATTACAGCATGTCACATTTTTGCTCCCGTTCTTGATGTTTGCACAATTTACTATCCGCCAATAAGAACGTTCAAATTTGGCAAACACCTAAGTGTTGATTGGCACAATTGATTGGCGGATAGTAAATTGTGAAAAAATCAAGAACGTGAGGAAAAATGTCACACCCTGTATACTTTACCATCACATACAAATCGTAATAAAATGTTCCATATAATAATTCAATCTTTATAAAAATTCATTCAGTAATTATTTTTATTGTGTATTTCACTTAAAGGAGTACGGTGCGCAAACGTATTTCGTTGACATTTTAGACTATTCTCAATGGAACAAAAATATACTAATGAGTTGGGCTATTTGTTCGTGGATATATATAAGAAGTTGATCATCATATGATTTACATCAACAAAAACATTGACAATTTTTATGTGTAATTAATTAAAAACTAGTTTTAATATAAACTTTCGCACACTCTTTAGGGCCCTCTAGCGGGCCAACTTCAGGTCTCATAAGTGTGATACTCTGCTCATTGTGATCTTTATGTGCAGCTCAGTCTGATCCCAAATTTTCATCACACGGTACCCCCTTAGGTAGTTTTTTTTTAGGTGCAACAGATTCGACTGAGTCACCACAGACGAACCGTATAAGATATCACAAAACGGTTTTTTGCATTCAACGGAAACTAAAAAAGCTAAGGCAAATTTTTTTGATTTTTTTAGCTCTACCGGTTAACCGGTAATTCTGGTTTGATCAGTTAATTGCAATTTATCCTCAATAATAGAGTTTATTATTACACACAACTACCTGCAAAGCATGTTATATCGTTCAAATTTCAAAGGAGAATTCGTTAACATCAAAAAATTTTATATTCGGCATACAACAACTTCCGGTTTTAGGGAGAAATAATGACTCATCATCGAAGAATTAAATTTTGTCATGATGAAAAATCTTTAGAAAACTTAATTTTTGGAATTCTATTTTTCAGCCATGAGTCTTAGAATTTATTCTGTTTCATTTCATACTCATATTGAGTTATTTCCGGTCATTTGAAAATCTCGAAAAATTTGGCCTGAGTTTTTTTAGTTTCCAGTTGAATTAAAAAAACCACAGTCAAATCTGTCGCAACTAAAAAAACTACTTTACTTTTTCTTTTTTTTTCAAAAGTTTCCAGAATAAGTGAGTGCCTCTGTAAAATAAGCTGATAATTGGCTCAATTTTGTAGAAACACGCGCTCCCACAGATATTTTTCCCGTTTTTATTGGAATATTGATAAGTTTTGTTCTTTTATACCATACAAACAGTATTTCAAAAACTTTCAGACCATTGGGGCCTAACAAGTTTTATGTGTATTACTGATTATTTATCGGTTTCATTCCTAAATTCGATATTAATAATAATTAAAAGTATTAATTTTGTAGTAAGCTTGATGAAAAA
>SCLH01000277.1:902987-914161 GCA_004367855.1 Oikopleura vanhoeffeni | reverse complement strand
TTTTTTTGCCTTTAGATAGTCAAAGGGTGTGAGGGGGTTAAGCATTTTTTCTACCACCGTCATGGTCACCTTCGTAGTTATTACCGGTGACAGAATAAGGTTTTAATTAAATCAGAAAGGTTTTCTCATATTTTGTAAATTTTAATGATTCTTACAGGAAATTGGTCCAAACTGAATTTGTTTTCTAAGGAGACAAAGAAAAACGTGACGTCGTTTGGAAGTATTTATAAGGTCACTCAAAAAAGGACATTTTTGGTTAATTATCCATTTTTGAAAAATTAGTCTATTTTCCTGTTTGTTTATCAGGAAATATTTCGATTTCTCTAATTCTAGTTCTTTATAGAATGCTTGTTTTGATCAAAAAATCAACTTGTTACAAGTTTAAAAACCATAATTTATCGGTTGAAACTTTCGCGTCAAGGGTAAAATGTTAAAAGTTGGAAATAACAAAAATATTAATTGGATAAAACAGTTACTTAACCCCGTCACACCCTTTGACTATCTGAAGGCAAAAAATTTTCGGGTGCCAAAACGGCGCGAAATAACATCGTCACCAACTACAATCAAAATGCGTCATGAGTTTCCATTCTTTCCAGAAATATTGTTGAAATTTCATACGATGAGCCGTTCGAAAGATATTTTTTCCTACTTTTTTTTGATTTCGCTAAAATTTCTTAAAAATTATATTCTGTGAAAACGATACATAAATCGAAATTCTGAGGAAGCCAATTTTTAGGAAAGTTATTCAGGATTCTTTTGATACAAGTTTATTTTTCTGCAGTCTCTATACGAAGAATAATTTTTCACAAGTGATTTTATGAAACTCAAAATAATGAAAAAATATTTTCAACAAAAAAATTTCCGAAAAATTGAACGGCATTTAACCCAAATAAAGCCGACAAGACAATCGATCAAATGTAGAACATAGGTGGTACTGATTTGAGTATCAGCTAATTAGCATATTTTTACATTTTGCTGCATATTATTTGACGCGCGGCGATATGAATAATGTTTTGTAAGCGATCGAGATATCATTTTCAAATCTGAGACAACTATAAATAGCTAGAGTTTCACTTGTAAATTTGTAACTTATATGTCATTGTAAAAATGTATTATCCAAGAATACAAGGTGAGTGAACCTCTCTTTTTCTCTGGCAGTTATCGAGTTCACAGACTTCAACATTTTAAATGTTATGTGTTATTCACTTAATTCTATCCTTGATCTCAATCAGTAAAAATAAGTTAATGATATCTCTTCCAGTTTCCCGTGATAAGCGCTCAAAGTATGTGCCTTCAGAAAGGGCTTTTGGGTGTGAGGCGAAGTTCTCGTTTCTGGGTGTGAGGAGGTTAATATAAAATGCCTTAATAAAATGCCTAAATAAAATACATCCAGCATGTCACATTTTTTCTTGCGATCTTGATTTGTTGCTCGAAACTGATCGACACCGTTTATTGGTCACTGAAAATTTAAATTTATTAAGCACCTACCATTTTGCGCTACTTTTTCAATCTATAACAAAGGATTATGTTTGTCTTTGTGACATAATAGCAGTTAGCTGTGATGTTTGATATGACTATATAAGTTACCGCCGATCAGGAAGCTTAAACTGGCGACAAGAAATATAAATTTGGAGTTCTGTCACAAAACTAATATTTGAGTCAATTGCTAAAAAGTGATTTCGTTCTTAAAAGTTCACTTATCAAAATTTTAACCCACGTATTGATTTTTAGAACAGGACTCTAGACAAAAATAAGTTGAAATTTTGTTTGCAACATGTCAAAAATTTGACAACTTGACGGCCGTGGAGTTTGAAAAAATCAAAATTTCTGAGAATGATTGTCATTATTGATACATGTATATGAAATGTAGCTGGTAGCAGGCCTAAATGTATAAATAATGTACTCAATTTTTTGAAATATTTTAATTTAATCTACCGTTATAAATTGGTAACAAAACGCCCCTTTTACGTTTTTTGTTAATATTAAAGGGTAGAAGGTTAAGTGCTTTTGTAGAATTCTTTCGGTGATAATTTTCTCTCAAGTCAATAATCGACTTTGCCGCAGCTCCACTCTTATTACTCAACTGCATTACTAATTTAATGCAGTTTTGAATTTATCGAAGATTCAAACGATGAATTTTTTATTCAAATTGATCTCAGAAAAATATCAGATGGCTTTTTTTATTAAAAAAAGGGCACAGATGTCCCTAGGATACGGGATTATTTACAAATATCAGAGAATGTTCGACTAAAAATATGCTTCAAATTTGAGCGTTCTAGAATATGGGCTGAAAATGGAATTGAGATAGAACTCTTATATCGTAGCATAAGCCCACACTTTTTGAAACTGACACCTACGTATTTCTTAAGTATTACGTTCGTTTATAAGGACCATTTACAATTAGCAGACTGAAGTACCAATACCAACGCAAACTGAATTACGAACTGAAAATCTTAAATACAAACGAACTATTTTTGTTAATAAAAAAAGATATATTAATTAATGAACTTCGAAATAAATCAAATCTTATAAGCAAAGTGACTCAAATTACAATATTAATATTGAAACCTGTAGTGAGCGGTTCTTGTATGACATGTTCATGTCAAACAGGTTCCCCGGGATTAAAAAACTCGTTGAAATATCAAACAATTTTTTGTTGCACTTTTTTAATAAATTTTTCGTTTCAAATTTTTACAAAGATAACCTTTCCAAGTGTTAGAAGTAATTTACTCGATCGGGAGACCAACCCCACTAAGTTTTACTAGACTCACATATGAATTCTTCAAAATTACTATTTTCGGGTTCTGGCGGAAACACACCTAAAAAATATAAATTGATTTGATCCCTTTTGAACTTAAGGGGGTGGTAATATGAAACGTACTGTATAAAGTGGTGTTTGGAGCACAGCGGAATAATATTTTATATTTCTAAATTCCAAGATGTTATCCGCTCTTAGTAGCAGCACTTAAGAGGGTGATCGTCATATCATCATTTTCAGATACAATTGATTAAGATAATAACTTTGCACATTCAATCCCGGATTTTATGAGTTTTCGTGAAGTAGATGTGAACTTGCTTTTTTCAAACTGCTTAAATAACCCAGGTTTAATAAAAGCATGTTTAATGTTCCAAGATAATTTATTTTAAATTCCTTGCAAGCCAAAACCTACGCATGTGAAACGATAATTTAATTATCTGCTTATGGTTTTTTACTCCCGTGAAAATCAGTTTCTAGCGGCTACCTCACCCTTATGTTGATATTAAATAAGGGGCAGATTTATTTTTTTTAATTCCAGCTTATATTAGGGAGTCTGTTGGTGGCATTTTATTAAATTTCAATATTAATTAAAGCGATAATGAATCAATAAATGATGTGACATCCTTAATTTCCTTTCCAATTTTTTGACGTTTCAAATTAAAATCAAATTGTGAAAGTCATAATTCTAAACTTTATTTTCGGTGAGAACGAAGCTTATATTATCTTAGCTCAGAGTATCTCAAAACTTTTTGACTTCTTTGATCTGTTTCACGAAATTGGGCCATTTTCCTGTTGAGACCTCAGGCTAATCTTATTTTTTCTTTTAAAAATACGTATACTCACCCTAAGTCACCCTTATTCAATCAAATTCACAGAAAAAATATTCAAAATCGTGTAGTTATTTAAAATTATACCAGCCAGAAAAATTACTAGTTTTGTCAAAACACCAGTTAGCCCTTGCGCAAAAAAAGCTTTCAATAAGTGGTTCGGTCTGTTTTCAGCCTAAAGCGTAAGATAGCGTACAATTAAGTAGCTTTAAATTTCCTTTTAGACTTTTGTTTGACTACATTTTTTTCAAAGATTCCTACTCTGGATTGATTTAAGAAGAAAAAACTAATTTATTAATCGGTAAAGCTCTTTTGAACTGGATGTACCGCAGAAAAAAGCATTCTGCAAAAACTGTCGCAAAGTTTTTGGCCGATGAAGCTTCGGAGTTAAAGCTTTGGAGCTAAGGGAAAGAGTTGATTTTCAATTAATTATGAATGTCAAGAGTGTACAGAGTAGATAAATAGTATAGTATAAGTATACTGAATTATATTTTGAGTGTTTACTAATTTGTAAAAAATAAGTGTAGTCAGTACTTCTGGCGCCAAAACCCCCCCTTTTTCGAGTAATTATCTTTAAAGAGGTCAACGCTAATCTTGCGTATGTTTCTAAAGTGGTAAATTGGGTGACCCTATGACTATAACATGCTAAAGATTTAATTTTAAAAATAATTAATTCTCCGTCATATCCCGTCTAGACCCCTCCTTTTTATTTTAAGGGGGTCCCCACGCGAGCACAATGCATCTAGGATTTTGCCTAGGGTTGAAAAATAAAACTCTGCAAAATAACGCCTGTATTTATATACAACATATTAAATCTTGAAAAATAGTAGTTTTCGATATCAAATGTAATATGGCAGCCTAAAAACGCATTGAATAAACTAAACCCACGCAAAATCTCGCCCAATGATGTCAATTACAGTATTTATCCAAGATATTAGCTAAATCATATTCTTAATTTAATTCAGCCAAAAATATGCTATTTGTTTGTATAAACGTTGTTGATGTTTTATGTTGAAATAGACTTTACTTTCGAGCATATACAGTGGTAAATTAAAACCTCAAAATTTAATTATACTTGAAAAATTAGTCGATCGGTAAAATTATCGTATTCGCTGGCAGGAAGGACAAAAAAAAATTCCGAAATAATGTCCCTTGAATTTGGGCAGCCCTATTTATATTGTACAGCATTTGGCAAACAAGGTAGCTCGCGAGAGGGAGAGCGAAATAAGGGGGGATGTGTGTGTGTGTTATACTGCTCCATCTCTCTGAAGCCCCCTTTTTGCGCCAATCGTAGTAAAATTGGGTTAGGCGTGTGTGGCGTATAAATCAAAAAGGTGGGTTGGCCAAATGAAGATAAGTGTAGGTTAGGCAGCGATCTCTGTTTTTTATTCTCTTTAACCATTTTTATTATTTTTGTTTTCTGTCCCACCGTATGCCTTCAACCCGGGCTGAAAATGACCAAATATTAGATATAAACTGGCTTTTTGGCGAGCAGACGATAAATAAACAGCAAAACCCGTTTTAGAGACACCACCAAATTAGAGAACAAATAGCAGCTCAGAAAAAAATTGCCCCCAACCCCGAAATCACGAGGTAGCTATAGCATTAGAAAATTTTAAAAACAACTATTTTTTTTGGCCAATAAATTTGAGGTCATTGGCGAATGGCCTTAATGACAACCATCCAGCCTAGAGTGGTTTAATGTTTTAGTATTTACTTTTTGACCCCCCTTGAACAATGAAATTGCCGCCTACGTGCGTGTTTCAGAGACTCCCAAGGCAAACTTGCCAAATATATTAATTCAAAATGAGCTTCTAGTCCATACAAAAAAAACGGGAAGAAATGCGTTCTTAATTTAACTCGCTATATCAGATTTTCAACACTAATTTGGTAGAGAAAATCATGGCTGTGAAAATGAGGCAGTGAAAAATAAATACCGTATAGTACTAGTGCCACCGAGTCTTAATTCAGTCACGTAACACTATTAAATAAACTATTAAAATTAGAAATAATGAGCTAGGGTATCCATATAAAATAGAAACTTATCATCGCTGGCAGAAAAATATTTTTTTTCAAATCGCAATTTTTTTTTAATTTGGGCCCAGGGCCCATTGTGAACATAACGGGCCGTTGAGATAACAGCAGGGGGTTGGATGAAAGAAAAAGAAAATATATTATCTGATTAGTCGAAAGGGAGGTTAGAGTGGTCGCAGCAATAAAGACGTTCGAGTAGGCGAACTCAATTTTGGGGAGAATTTCGTTTAGCCTCAAGCCAACATGCCAGAAACGTTTTTTTCAACTCACACCTGGCCAACTTTAACCATCGTATATTTCAACTGAGAGACCCCGAAAAACGCAACCCAAAACTGTCTGAATTCGAAAAAATTTCGTGATTTTTTCTCCCACGGGACCGTAAGGATAAAACAGAGGCGATTGCCGACTCTCGAGGCGGAAATAGAGAGTGAACGAGACGCGAAAAACAGAAATTAGAGAATATTTTTTAAGGGTGGCGAACTATTTTGAGTCGACCGCGAAGTTCACACAGAAAAGAAAGTCGACTTATTTAGTGTCCGATTTAAGCTGGATTAGACTATATTGGGACATAGTTAATGACTTCTAGCCATACCGCGGACGGATTAAGGATGGTTAAGAGGCTTCAAAAATCTATTATGATGTAATTAGAAAAAAAAAATTTGTTTGTTACATTATTTCAAGGCCATCGGGCCAAAAAATACTTTTATTTTAAGCGATATAAGACGGTTTTTCAAAAACACCCAGCGGGTGTCCTCATTCGTCAAATAAAGAAAACGTATATGTACATATACGTTTTAAAGGGGTTATTAACTGTACCAGTTATAAAAGTTGAGATACAAAAGGGCTAAAAAAAATTGAATGAGTGGCCTCCGGAGGGAGAGTCTTAACTCATTTTGACGTTTAAGATTGTTTTTATTTAATTAATTGTATTTTAGTTGAATAGAGATACTACGCTCCTTATTCAGTTTACTATTTTGTTTTGGCTCAGAGCGACATCAGTCTAAGGACAGAAAGGACGAAATAGAATTAAAAAGAGAAATAATCTACCCATTTTTTTGTACAATCAAACGGGATTATTGCAATACGCGAATCATTTATATTTTATCATATTTGCAAACAATATAAGTAAGCTTTAAGGAGGGGTTGATGCCATGCGAAAACATGTTATGAAATTCAGAAACAAAAACGATTTGTAAGACTTTAAACCGGTTGGTTAAACATTTTTTTCAGCATAATCCGAAGAACATATAGCGTTAGATCTTAATTAATGATTAATCTCGTAGGCGATTCTTTAAAAAAAATACAAATCAGGCGCATGGGAAAAAATTACGAAATTAGAACAGTTTTTTGAAGACCTCATTAAAGCACTTTTTAATATCCGAATCACTTATGTTTGCGGTTACGAATAATAGCCACTTTTCTAGCTGATAAGATCATTCCACTCCACTGCGCAATGTTTTTGTATTTTTAACTTTATTAGCTTTTATCCGCAAAATCTAACGTAGGCTAAACAAAGTATTTAATAAACTTTTTACATATACATTAGCCTAATTTCAACGTTGGGCATTTCTAAAATAATTAAATGTATTTTTAAAATAAGGCAAATAATAGTTTGCGGGAACTTTTTTTCGAATAGCGTCAGATTTAACGACAAACTTTGATTCAGAATAATATGGCCTGCCCTCTTATCAATATATTATCTCTACCACTAAATATATTATTGAATTTTATAAGAGATTAAAGTACTTTTCGAAGTGAAATATTTTTCCTTTCCATTCTGATACACACCATTGAATTACAAAAAATGAGTTTTAGCGTATCGTATTCAAAAGGTAATATTTGCCTTTTATTTTACAATGCGAAATCAGTTATTTTTAATTTAATACCCGCCAAATAAAAAATTAAACACGTATAAAGAGAAAATTTTAAGGAGGTTGTAGGGTCTTCAACTGAGCTTTTGATCCATAAAAAATAACAGCATTATTAATATTTTAATGATTTCACCAAAGTCAGTTAACTTCTGAAAATGATTAACAAAAAAAGTCTAGGTAATTTAAAATCAGAAAATGTGATTTCGCGTAACTATTAACACAAATCCAAATTTTTATTGATCATGACTAAAACAATCGCGAAGATTTCAAAATTTTTTTACGACCTTGGGAAATGAAAAATTCAAACTTCGTAATTTTTTCAAATCGAGCTCAAGAGCGCCCTCAGTCAAAATTCAAAAATGCGTCGATAGTGATCTATACAAGCTTTTGAATATAAATAAATCTGAATAATGGTGAATACTGATAGTTCTTCCTGAACTGTTTTAAGCTCAAAATGTGAACTGAACACGCCAAATTAGTTACAAACAGAAAATAGTAGTTTGGTCAGGCTCGGTTTACCGGTTGGTCAAGGCAATTTACAATGCCACGTATATGTAATGTAACTCTCCGGGTTTTTAGCTTCCACAACATCTAACTAAATTGTTTTTATCATTACTAAATAAAAAGTTATAAGCGTTTCAAAATGTCTAATATCTGATTAGGAGACGCTACAACCTCCTTAAAGCCGAATTTTTGCCGTCAAGTGAATAAAGAGCCGTTTTAAAATTAACTGAAAAATCAAAAAACATCGAATTCGGAAAAAAAATTGACTCTAAAATAAGTGTTTTCTGAACGAATTTTGAACCGTATTTTATTTTAACGTTGTTAAATATAAAAAAAAAGTTTCCAATTCACTGATTACTCAGACTATCTATCTACCATATATTTTTTTTCGATTATATTCTATTTTTAGGTGCGCACCTCTAGTATCAACTTTATCATCCATATCTTAATAACGTAATTATGGATTCGCTGAAAAGACTGCGATTTGTAACGGGGGTTTTACAAATTAAAACGCCGTTTTGCATTATATTTCTATTGTTTCATTTTTTTTGTCAAAGGTCATTAGCGTCGGTTTAATTGGAAAACAGAGTGAGCTCACAAAGCTCGGGGTTTTAAGGAGGTGACAGCGTGAAACTGAAATTTTAGGCGAAATAGGATTTAAAATAAAAACTGTTGATTTAAAGTTTTTAACGGGATAAATATTTTAACTCACTAAATTATGCGAGGTATACGGTATATTTATTTTTAATCAGGTTCTTTTTGTTGCCCAATAAAGAGTGTTATTTACCACATAAGCCCTGAGATTCTAAAATGTTCAAAGGAAAAATATTAATTTCAGTTGAAAATCAGAGCGTTATTATTTATCGGAATAAACAGTCGATCATTTAGACTCAACGTCTATATTATGAATAATTTCATACATCGTTTTGTAAAATGCTGCCCAAATTTTAAGAATATCAACAAAATGTGATCAAAATAATAATTTATTATTTAACTAAACGATTTATCTTATTCAATTAAAGAGTCACCTTGTTGAACGTGCATTACGAATAGCTAGTTAGATGGCGTAAAATGTCTTAATAGTAAAATATCTTTAATTTTTATCAGAATAACAAAAAACTTTTAAGGGATACGCAGCCGGAAATGGTTCCGAAAGTTATCAAGCTTAGAGCTCTCTAGCTCCTAAACAGTAAATATGGTCACCGTATGACCACAACAAAAAACACCTTTTTCCCGTAATTTGCCATAACAAATTTTCAGCAAACTTTTTTTAAAGGACACCACCCCCATAAAAACGTTAGAAAAGTATAAGTTGTAATATAGCAAAAATTATAATTCGTTTTCTTTAGGCATTACAAAAATAAGTTTTCATGAAAATTTTTAACCCATCTTACGATTTTTTTGGATTAAAAATTACTTTAAATTAATTTGCTCACTACGTACATCACATCACCCGGTTTTCTATAATAGAGTGAATTTACCCCCTACAGAATAAACAGTCGATAAGTCAGACTAAATTAGCTATAATTCTTTTAATATAGACAATTTACACATTTTGTTCGAACAATTTAAAAAAAAAAGCTAATTTTGTTCTTATAATTGCTGATCTTTAAGTCTACCATTTATCTTGATTTTACTCAGTTTTGAATTTGAAAAACTTCGTCATTCATTTTTTTCAAATTTATAGCTTTATCCTCATTCAGATCGTAAAAGCCCATTTTGGAGACTGTAATTTCCAACGTTTTTAATTCAACTATTGCTTTCAGATTGCTCGTATTAGCTCACGAGAATTGTATTAAAACTTATAATAACAATTGAATAGTATAATTTAGCCCCACGGCGTCGGAACATTTACCACTTTTTGTTTATTTTACACTTTTACAGCTTCGCTTTTCTGCCGAATTTTCTAACAAAATTTATATTTTAGATAAGGGCCAAAAAAACCTTTAAAGTGAAATATCATTATTTTCGACCAGGAAAATTGTGAACCGTCTCCGAAATCATGAGGAACAAAAATTGCGGGTAAGTCGAATCTAACACCTAGGGTAAAAGATAAAAATCACGCAACAATTAAAATACTGAGCTTAATGACCTTTTCTACATCAGCAGAAAAAATACAAACTTGGTATACGGTACTTTAAATAAATAATAGTACTATAGACCACATATAGAGATACCATTGAGATTTGGCTATTAAATACACATTTAAACTATGGTATACCTAGAACTGAAATTTTAACAAAGGACTATGTAGTAAAACTCTAAATTTAGATACCACTATAATATGATAGCTGCTATTACATTTTTTTATGTCCCAGTTTCATAATACTTGCTTTAGCTACTTAAGAGAACTGGTTAAAAATAGTTATTTTTTGAATTCTCAGCAAAAAATGTTAGAATAGTATTCTGTTTGAATAGTACATTGTAGTGGTTTTAAGATATGGAATATTTTGGAGCTTACTCAATACCACTGAGTTTTATTAATAATGCTGAATTAAAAAAATCAGCAAATATTAACATTTCCGCTGTGCGCAGATAAAAAATAAATTCTAGGCTAGTAATATTAAAGTGATAGTGACTGCAAATAGATTTCGCATTTTTTTTTGCTAAGAATCTTCCAAAAATGATAAAAATGAATGTAGTATCAGACTTCCATGGCCTCCAGTTTGCTCACTAGGTGTCGCCAAAGTTGAAATTTTTGAAGTTTTTTCAGTAAACCTCCTATCCAAAAATTATAGTATTTAAGCAAAATCTATTTGCAGACACTGCCTCCTTAATTTTTATATATTTATTTGGTATTAAAATACAATTTTTACAACGCTTAGAATATATTATATGGTACCGCAAATAAACTGACTGATTTTTTGTGTTAACTTTTTGATCTCTAGAATTTTTTCTGGTCGCTTTCATTACCTGAAAATAAATAATAAATTCGGAATGTTGTAAAAATTCTATTTTAAATTTTTTATTTGTGATAATATTTTTTGGTGGAGTTATCAAGGCATAAAAGGGTTACGGAGAAAATGTTAAAAAATACCGAAATTAAAAATGACGTGTCGAAAATTAAGTGAAAATGAAAATTTGCCATAAAATTTTTGAACAAAATTCATACTGTATAATTTTTTGGAAAAATTTTATGCAAATGTTAATCATATTTGTCTTATATTTATATGCTTAAGC
>SCLH01000277.1:881791-893805 GCA_004367855.1 Oikopleura vanhoeffeni | reverse complement strand
TATTTTTAAATTTATATTATATCCGATAGCTTTATTAATATAATATTATTAATGTATTTTGTTTTAGCCTCAGCATGCGGGACCTGGCGAAAGCCGTTCTTCGTATCAAAATCGTTTTAACGAATCCAGGTTAGTCTAAAATTTTCCAACTTAAGTTTAAAAGGAAGCCATCTTCAAATACAAATTTAGCGTCCTATTAAACTTGAAATACTAAAATATAATTAACTTTATTAATCAAAAATTTTAGATCTTCGAGACAACACAGTCAAACCACTCGGCATCACAATGCAACACCAATAAATATTGATTCTAATGTTAGTATTTAAATTTCACAGTAGCAAATTGTAAAATATGATTTTACAACGTTATTAAAACGTAGTTTTTAACAATTGTTTGCTGACTTTGAGAAAAAATGAAGTAATCAAATCGATCATTTTTTGGTCGAGGCGAAATTTTAAAAATGGTCAAAACCAATTTTATTTTATCAAATAAGCTCTAAATATATACTGTAACTAAATTAATTTTGAAAATTTGTTTATTAGATTTATTTAGCGGATAAAGTTATTTTTGAAACTACTGTCATATTTGTCTAAGCGAACGGTTTGCTCATTTTTGGCCAAAAATAACAAAATTTGAAAGACCATAATAATGTAGAAAATATTTACAATTAAATAGCACCCGTTTTATAAAATTTATTTTCCAATTGTTTAGTAGACTTTGATTTTTGACTGCTGGCAATAGACTTGACCCAAAAAGTGAAAACCAATTCATCCTAATTTTCGAAACCGTCAAAATGTCAAAAAATCGAGTTTTATTTGTAAACCTTTCTTTCAGCAAGAATTTTTCATCAAAGTCATGTTTTAACAGTGGATTTGGTTAAATATGGAGCTGCATTATGTCAATGTTAAAACAGACATTTGTTTTAGCGGACATTTTTGAATACATTTTTTCTATCTGAATATTTTTTTTGTGAAATTTTAAAACTTTTAACTAAAGAAGTCCTATAATTTATAAGCTATAAATCATTTATTAAAAAAATGAGGATTATCGTCACCGATTTATGTAAGACAATAATCTAAAAAAATTATAAGTAAGTGCGTATTTATGGACAAAACGACACCCTTTATAATATATGAAAGTAAATTTTTCAAAGATTATTTTTGTTGTCAAAAACCATAATAATGTAGCGTATATTTGTATTTTTTCTTTGTTTTTGAGCTATTCTACCTGCAGCTGAAGGCTGGTGATGAAAAAGAAAAAAAAATTAGCTTCTTCTTATAGACACATTTGACAGTAAAATTTTGAAATTTTAATTTTTAGCTGATGCCTCCGCCGTCCAATCCACATGCTGTACAAATCGTTGAGCGGGTCCCTTCCTCGTCAAGTCGTTCTGATCATGGTTCCGATCACAGTTCACTCGGTGCTCGAAGTACCCACACTCATATGAATTCGATTGACCCTGAGTTTAACAGGACGCCAATCCCCCGGGAAATGCAACCCCCGCTACGAGAAAGGCCTAGTTACCCGCGCAATGAAGAGCATATGTTTCAAAATGAAGAACAACATGTTCGAAGTGAACCCCGTAGGAGGTCGCCCTCGCCCATTCATGACCCCCCATCCCCGCCTAGACATAATCCCATTGCTGAACGTCAGGTAATAATAAAAAAATAATTTTTGAGAATTTTAATTAAAAAGTGTTGTGAATGTAATTTTTCATATTTTTTTTTGTGAATAATTTTTTTTTTAAATACATTTTTTAAATTTTGTCTTTTGAGAATATAATTTTGAAAATGTAATGTTCTAAACTTTTTTCAAAATATATTTTTGTTTATGATCTTATTATTTCAAAATGTCTTTATAATGTCAATATTTCAAAATGTCGTTTTTTGAATGATATTGTTTCAGAATGTCTTTATTTCAAAATTTCTTTTTAATGTCATTTTTCCAAATGTCTTTTTTTGATTTCATTATTTTAAATGTCGTTTTTCATGTCATAATTTCAAATTTTCGTTTTTTTTTGATAATATTAATTCGAAATGTCTTTTTAAATGTCATTATCAAAATGTCTTTTTTAAATTTCATTATTTGTCAAAATCAGTTTTACATTCATTTTATTTAGATTCCCGTATCATCTACAATTGGTCTCCAACATCCAGAGGGTCGCGTTCAGTACACCTCGTCGGCCTTTAACCACCAGCGTCGGCCTAGTCCAGTGCGTCCAACGGATCGCCACCCCGTTGATCGCCACCCCGTTGATCGACACCCCGTTGACCGACATCCCGTTGACCGACATCCCGTTGACCGACACCCCGTTGACCGACACTCCGTTGATCATCGGCTTTCCTCCCCCTCCCCTCGGCTCTCGTCCCCGACGCGGCTCGAGCCGACGCCTACGCACCCGCCCTCGCGGTTCGAAAATCAGGGCGCATCGCGCGTGCATAACCCGGGCGCGATGCGGCCGCGTAGGTTGGAAATGTCCGATCCGAGAGACGATCCGGTGGACGGCGGTCTGACGAGCAGCCGGTTGGATGGGGGAATGGGAGGCACTCAAGGGCGTGGGCAAGAGCTAGGTGGCGGGGGTGGGCACGCCTATAGCCAACCTACTCACAGCGTTCACCACCACCACCACCCCGTTGCACACCAACAACATCCTCGGACAGTCATGAGTAGCTCCGATGTGAGTCACCACCACCATCACCCGGGAAACTCGGATGCGTCGCGCCTCCAAGTCGACATGGGTGCCCGTTCGCCCGTCCCCATGGAGATGGACCCAGTGGGCTACCACTCGCCCATGCATCACCACCACCCCGCTGAACAAAATCGCAATCAGCAATCTTTTTCTAATGAGTACCAGTCAGCTACTTCATCTCAAAACGTACCTAATCGTACCGTCCATTCCGCACTTACCCGATTACCCGTATCGCAATACTCTCAAGTAAATCATCGCTTACGCGCTTCTCACCCGACAAACATCACCCAACCCATTAATACAACAACTACAATATCACGTGAAGCCAACCAACCGCAGCTAGCAGCACCACCACACCGCGTTATTACCCAAGCTTATGATGGAAGACCTCAATTTAATGATCGCTATTTGATTCCAGAAACCTCAGCCCAACAGTCGTACAACCTGTAAGTTTTATATATATAACAAAATAAAGTGCGAAAACGATTTTTTCATTTCGAAGTTTCTTTCTCGGCAAGTTTTTTTTTGTTTTTCAAAATGTGAATTTTCAGACGTTGCATTTTGAAAAGTTCATGGTCAAATTTTCGATGCTGAAAATCTGAAATTTTCTTTTCAAAAATTTGTTTTACATCCATGTACAATAGGCATCAGGTGCTGGCGGAGTTGTGTGTTTACAATGCGCGTCACTCATTGGCCGGTTATACAAAACACATAGTGACGCCCACGCCAGAAAATCGCTCAATCCAACCTATTCTCGTTTGTATTGTACTGCCCTTTTAAAGTTGAGGGAATGCTGGTTCGGGAATGGGTAGGCGTGTAAGCAAAAAGATATGACATTTATAGTAAAACGTAGGCGTGTTATTCCCTTTATTTTATGCTGTATGTATGTCATTTTGAAAAAATTATATTGAAAATGTTCTTTTTTTTAAATTTTCAATGCTGGAGATCTTAAATTTCAAATTTTCTTTATATTGAAAATGGTTTGTTCTTTATTTTTCAATGCTGGAAATCTTAAATTTCCAAAAAATTTTGTTGAAACCGACACCCAGCCCCTTTAATTAATTTTTTCACAGTATTTTTTATTTCGTGGCACTATTTCAACAATAAGTTTTATAATGAAGCGAAATAAAGTGCGGAGAATGCGGTTTTGATATTCTGGAAGTTCAATTTCTTCGATTTCAAATCCTTAATTATATTTTTTAACTTTCGAATCAAGGCATTTTAAATAATAAATTGCAAACTTCGATGATTTCCTTAAACACCTCAGATCTAATAGTTTGAATAAACCATTATTATTTTGCATGTGAAAAGGAATGTTAGTTTTACACCGCTGCCTTCCCTTGAACATTTTATGATTGTACTGTAGTATTTTTCAATAGCCTTCAGATGATTTTATTTTAATTTTTGAAAAATATTTTGACCTTTTCGAACCATTTTTTTAAAATAACAATGCAAACTGTTCAACGGATCGAATCTAGGAGTTTTTCTATGCTCAAATTTAGCTTTATTGCGTTATAACTTATAAGCCGTAAAACTCTAACCTACGGAAATTATTCTTAAAAAACTTAAATCCAATTGAGCCACTTAGTTTCAAGATTTTTTATTCTTTACATTTTTCTTATTTGTTATCCGTTCTGGACCGCATAAAATTCAGTAAACGACTACCTTTGGATATAAACTGCTTTTCTTCGTTTTTTAACATAAAAATTAACCTTTCAGAATTTAAGATAAATTTAATTTTTTGAATAAGATTAAAGTTTTAATATGTCAATTCTCATAAGACTTATTTTAATCCAATTTCGTAATTTAGTTTCACAGGAAATTATACTTTAAAATAAGAATATAACATGTTTAAAAATGCATGTAAAAAAGACTTAAAATCGCGCTTCTTAATTTATTCATGAATAATTTAACGAAAATTCTGCGTCATAGAAATAATTTTTGTCTCAGTTGATAAATATAATGTCCCTTTATAATTTTGTCTCAGTGTTTTGAGAAAAATCGGGATATGGGTAACACTTTTCGCATGACGGAAAACTTTTTGTAGGGTTTATATTTTTAGTCATCTTTTGAAATTCACTTGATTTTTTGTCAAATGGTTTTTTTAAACTTTTGCGTTAAAAGAATTTGCATTAAGAATTACAACTTAAAGTTTTTCATAGGAAATTTATAAAATTTCAACATTTTATATCCAAAATTTTCAAGGTTTTTTTATCTCCTGCCAAACTGCTCACTTTCATGATTACGTTTTTTATCAGAAAATATTTTACTATACTCTGCCAAATTTTGACGGATAAAGTGAGCGAAATCTATTAAACCAATAGACGACCCCCTTATTTTTTTATATTTGTATGTTTTTGCTTGGGTTTAAATGTATAAATCCATTTAGAAAAAAAGTTTTTCTAGTGTAATAATTTTGTGCTACAAATAATTGTATCCATAAATAAAACGGTAATTTCTGATTTTATAAATTAATCCAAATTCATTTGAATACAGCTTTGTGTGTTGTTAGAACTTATCTTCCCGGAACGTTCCGATATAATGAATTGAATTATCATATGTTTACACCACTCAAAGTACTAACGTTAAAGTTGAGGAGCAGTCAAAAAAATATTTGAAAAAAATAATCTTCGTGATTAACCTTTCGACATGTAAAAATTTCATAAATTAATATCTGAAATGTTGTTTCTATGAAATCAAACGGGTTAATAAGGCCATTGATATTTGGATTTAATTACAGTAACATTTTTGCTCCTATTTTTCCAATTTGGATAACTTGCATTCCGAAAATGAGAACGATCAATTTTAGCAAATACTTACGTGTTTTCCAGATTAAACCAATCAAAACGGTGGAATTCAGATTTGTCCAAATTGGAAAAACAGGAGAAAAAAATGTTACATACTGTATTAAAAACAAGCATGCAAACAAGGTTGGAAACTAACTGGTAATAAACGATTCTGATTTTTACCAATCATAAGCCGTTATTTAATCAAAATGACAATATGTTTTTTTTAACATCAGACAGATTTTTTTCAAAATAAAAACATTCTACAATTTAAAATAATAATTCCAGTAATGTTCAGCGAAAAAG
This sequence comes from Oikopleura vanhoeffeni, assembly GCA_004367855.1. NCBI lineage: Eukaryota > Metazoa > Chordata > Appendicularia > Copelata > Oikopleuridae > Oikopleura > Oikopleura vanhoeffeni. The sequence goes on along the minus strand of SCLH01000277.1, from coordinate 888,024 downwards.
TTTTGCCATGCCTACCTTATACTGGGCACGTTTAGTAGTTGGAATATCTAGTGTAGTGTTTTACTAGACATTCATATCTTTTTTTCCTACACGCCTACGACTTTTTTGAACATTCCGTTCCAAAATAATATTTGGTATCGTAATGCAAAGAACATAAAAAATTCAATTTTCACACAAATTTTTAAGTTTTAAAATCAAATTTAGTATTTCCACAAAAAATGTATTTTCACTACAGTTGAATGTAATGAGGGGTTCAATTGTTCACGAATATAATTTGTACTCGTAGTAAGCCCATAATTGTATTCAAATGTGAAAGTTTCTAATACGTTTCGTAATGTATTTTTCCACACTACAAGGCAATTATAGAATTACAAAATTATACACCTGTCCATTTCTTATCTCGCCAATAAAAAATCTAAGCCGTACTTTTCGGTGAGAGAGTTTACAGCTAAGAATCAATTATAGACTTTGATAGGATTACATTAAATAGTTAACTTGTACCTTGAAGAACAATTTCGATATCACAATTTGGGGATAATTTTTGAAAGTTATTTCAGAACAAAATCACATGATAAAAGCTACTTTTAACAAGAAATGAAATAACAAAGTTATTTTATAGCAAACAAATTTGTTCCGTGAAATCAAACTTATTTTCCTTGTCTGTTTCTTTATGGGACATAAAAAAATAAAGTTTGATTTCACGGGAAAAATTTGTTTACTACAAAATTACTTTGTTATTTCATTTCTCGTTAAAAATAGCTTTCATAATGTGATATTTGTCCATGTACAGTGCCCGATATGTAAAATCAGAAATCTCATCGCGTCAAACGAGTTTGGTCTGACCAATCGGATTCTCATTTCGATTTCGAAAATACGTCTTGCGTGATATTTTTATTTTAAGCCATTTAGTCGGGGTCGCTTTTTTTCCGATAATTTAATGCTTTATTTTCGAAAGACTTTTGCGGACAATTAAAATGAAAAATAATTGTCTATTGGTAAAATTAAATTCTCGCGTAGGTTGGATTAACATTGTTTATTTCGGGGGTAATGACATCTTTTCCTCTCGCGAGCATTTTACATATCGGGCACTGTACTACTGTATAAGTCAAATATGAAATACTAAATTTCCAAGCAAAAATAATAAATTTCCATTTAAATAAGTTAGTTTAATCAAAAAACGAGACTCTAAAATCCACAAATTAACTTTTATGAATAAATTATTATGGTGCTCGAATTTTGTTTAAAATATTTGTTTTTAGCAGGTGGCAATCTCTCCTACCCATCATCATACATATCCAAATGTTCAAATCGCTCCACCGACACAACGTCATGTATCTCCAATGTCTCCGGTTCAAATTGTCGAACCCCCCTTAACTCATCGACCCCATGAGCCCCCTTATTACCAGGGATACCACCCCCACCCTAGTGGTTATGCCCCGCCGCCCCCACAGCCAGCGCCGCCCCTGCATCAGGCGCATCCCGCGTACATGGTCGTTCCGCGAGGGCAGGCGCAGGGCGCGTACGGTGCACCCGCACCACCGCAACCACCCCATCAAAACCCCCCACAACATCCATCACAATATCAACGGGCTTACCCACCTGAAGTACAGTATAGCCATCCCCATCCGACGCAAACTACTCAAGTTGATTATCGTGTAGAATCACCAATGGAGATTACAACCCAACAACATCGACAGCCCTTGGTAAGTCACTGGACATTAATAAAAATCCACATGACCCCTCATGAGTCATGACTCATGAGTCATTTTTAAGATTTTGACCATATCTATTACGGTACTTGGTGGGCCATTTTTAGCAAAAATTTTTATATAATTCGGCTTTTGAAAACGACTCATCCGATTGAGTTTTTAGATAGCTCAAACTGAGCACAAATATCAAGAAAAAATAAATTAAAAAAATGGTCCGAATCAGACCATTGTTTCCAATTTTTTTAACAAAAACTGATAATTAAACAATTTCAGTAATCTCAGAAATAAAAATCTGAAAATGGTCCGAATCGGACCATTTTTATTTTATTATTCACTAGATATTTATGCTCAGTTTGAGCTATCTAAGAACTTAATCGGATGAATCGTTTTCAAAAGCCTAATTATATAAACATTTTGGCTAAAAAAGTGGCTAAACAGGCCCAGCAAGTACCGTAATAGATATAGTGTCAAATGACAAAATCTGAGCCCTTAAAATTTTCTCCGAAAAAATCTAAGACATTTGCCCGAAAAAAATAGCTTGCCACCTTTAACTCCTTGAAATTATACATTTTTTGGAATTAAAACTGTCTGATTAGACTTATTGATTTATTAAATTTGCTCTGCCGAAAAAATGAAAATTTTTAATTACATTTTCCCCTTCAAATGATTTGTTTGTAATATTTTGACTTGAAAACAACGTTTTATCATGTGAAACCATTTAAAATCAGCCTTAGCCAAAATGGCAGACATTCTGGCAGTATAACAATTAAATTCATTTAAAGAATACTATTAGAGTGGCCGTGGTCTGACAATAATGTATTTTATTATTTAGGCCCGATATATAGGGTTAATAATGCTAAAAAATGGGTGAAAGTATCTTTAACATGGAAATTATAATGCAATTTTATATAAAAAAAATTCCATGCTAAAGATGCCGCCGCCCAAAAAATTTCGTCAAAAAAATAATGCCCGAAAAATTTGCTTCAAAACGTCTATTTTGTATTATTACGATTGTCGAAATGCTCCAGCGGCCGCCCTAAATACTATAAACTTTTTTTTTTATGAATTTCGTCACAAAGTTCAAACCCGTCAAAACCTAAAAAATAGATTACACAAAATAAATAAAGTGCCATCTAATGTCCCTTGCGTTCTATTACGTCATCGATCGTGGGAAAATCCCCTTTGATTTTCTCACGGCACATTCGCAGGTAATATTTCGCCTCGGGTTTCAGCAATATTTTCAATTTTAAAACTGCACAATCAGCATTGTGGAACGTTCCAATTGGTCAAAGAAATTTCATTTCGGAGAATTAACTCATTCTGAAATACGACCGCCACCCATTTGTTATTATGACGGACTAGCCCCCACTACTATCCTACTATGAGTTTTGACAAACGGAAAAACATATTTTTAAAGTGTAAATAAAATTTTTCGAAATTTAAAAAATCTTTTATAATGAAAAAAGAAGCTATTGGATAGAAACAAAATTTGTGAGTGTTTTATTTAATTTTTTCTTATTTTATGCGTTTTAGCGTCAAATATGACCATAGAACATTATCAATCGGGCCTTAAGAATTTAAATTAACGATTTCTCGAAATGTGGAAGTATAAAGAGATTGAAATATTTACCCCTCTGGCAAACATAGCGACTTTAGTCAATTAAGTTTTAAGCGGTCAAGAACCGGTAGAAATAATAATTAAAAAGTTCAAAAAACATGTACATAATTTGCAATGTTGATTTTGAAAATGTTCTATTGTATGTTAACATTGGGCCTGTACAAGGCCTAAAAATCGACAGTTTTTTTTAATTCGAAACAAATAAATTTCGGTTTGAAAAATTATGATATCCTCGTTCGCCAAAAAGCGTTTAGCGTTTTTTTTTAAATAAAATAATAAATTTTGGAATAACTTGTTATGAAATTGGCCGTTTTCATGAAATAGTCGTTTAGTCGATATTCTAGTCAGTGTTTTATTTAAAAATGATACTAGAAAAATGATAGGAGAATTTATTTTTAAGTTCTAAATTTTGCTTGAAAGCTCTAGAGTCAGAAAAATCTGAAATATCGATTGACCCCTTATTATTTTAGGCTTTCACCAACAAAATATTCTCTGTTCAACTCTCAAAAACGTTTATATTTTAAAATCCATCGATTTAACGTCGACTATAAGAAAGCCTTTTTTAGAAAATTATACTTCGAATCTTTCTATTATACGAATAACCTTTTTAAAAAATCGATGAATTCCGCTTTTTTTTAGAATAACTCATTCTCAGTAAAATAGACTAGTCGATATTTTCACTCGGGTAGTGTTATTCTTATAGACGTATTTTTTTTATCAAAAATGGGCGGTAAAGAGGAAAAATGCAAGTCTAATTTTTGCAAAAATAATTCAACTCGGTGGATTTTTTTCAAAATACTATTCAATTCGGAATACTAACCATAATACAATATTTAATCATCATGAATTATTTTCACAATCGATGTTATGATTTTTTTCCTAGATAGAAAGATTGTATTCAAGAAAAGCTTGAAAACTTTTAATGAGTCGTATTTCATCATTCATAAATTGTGGGGTCTTATTACGAATATCAATTTACAAGACAAGTTTTTGATTTATTTTTTAGTCTCGTTCGCCGTCTCCATACGAACGCGGTACTCGCCGTAACGAAGCCCCAGATCGCCGAATGGATTATTCCGATCAGCACCGGCAATCCTCACGCGGCCGTGAGTTGCGCCGCGAGGGTGACAGACGAGAGCACCGGGGTCATTCGGACGATCGAGGTCACGAACGAGGCCACTCGAGGGACGACCGAGGTCACCACTACAGTCAAGAACGAGTCTACAGAGACGACCGTGGTCATTATGACCGGGGTCACTCAGACGAGCGTGGGCACGAAAGGCATCGAAGGGACCACTCTGGACACTGTGATTCATGTCACTCGGACAGTGGTCACAACCACCCGGTGGTTCAACATACCCAACCGGTAATACAAAACCCACCGCCAATCACACCGGTGCCGCCGCCCGCGTTACCGGTTGACCCCTTAGCCGCAACCGCGCAAAACCAGCTGGTTCCAGCGGCGCAAGGTCAGGGTCAGGCCCAAGGTCAGTTAGCGCTTCAACAAAACAGATCGATGAGTGACCTCATACAAATGTCAAATTTAACGACTCAAATTCAAATGAACGGTATAAATCATACGTAAGTTCACTATAATTATGGTTATAAAATTATTTTACTAGAAGTCCCAGCACGGTGCTTAACTGTAAGATAATTGAATGTGAAACAAAAAGTCCCATAAAATTTATATACGATACTGTTATAGCAAAAACGTTAGACAAGTCAGAGGTCGGTATGAATCAAAAATAAGCAAAAAAATTAAAATGAACATTTTTTTCTTATTTTCGACTCAGGTGGCCAACTTTCACCAAAAAAATGTTTAAATTTACTGAAGAAATATAAAACTTGTAAATCAAGTTCACTTTTTTTTTGAATCCAAAATTCTAAAATGTAAAAATCAAAAAAGTTTTCAACTTGTACTCTTTTTTGATATTTCAAAAACCATATTAATTCGAAGCAATCTATGACAAGATATTAAAAGTACGTTTATTTTCTGTGCTGCAGTTCTGCCTTTTAGGACTTTTATAAGTATAAGCAGAGGTTCAAAAAACACCTAGAAAAAATTGTACCAGTCAGATAACGAAGAGTGTATATTTACATCAGTGTTTCTACATCGCAGTATGAACATTAAAATTTCAAAAAAATTCAAGTAAAATTTTCCAAACTTATAATTTTTTTTTATCTCAAATTAAACCAGTATTTTAGACTTGGGGCAATGTTGGTGCCTATATTAAAAGATCAAGGGGTGCAGCAGGGTCATCGTGAGACACAACAGAGTTATCAAGTTCAAAATGATATTCGTGATATGCGATCACAGTTTTCTGATATGGCTTCGAAATACGAATCAATGCTTAATCAACAGAGAGATGCAATAACCAATGAAATGAAAGAGATGTTTGAGGGTCAAAGAGCTAAAATTGAAAAAACACCATCAGTATCATGTAGCACGTCGGAAAGAAGGTAAATTAAGAATTATTGGTGTCATATTTCATTTATTTTAAAACATCAGAGATATTTATACTGTCGTATTTGTCTACTTTGAAAAGTAGGTGCCCATGGACAAAACCGCACCCTTGAAAATGTATGACTGAAAATTTAGCTTGCATATTTAGCTCTATAGTGTCGTTAAACAATAGACAAAACAACATGTTTCACATAAACAAAACGAAAAAAATTAGCTTGTATTCTTAGACACACACGACAGTACCACCAATTTTGAATATATTTTTAAGCGAAAAAATTGAAAACTTTATTTTACATCAAAAATTGATAAGAAAATATTTTATGTCTTGCACCAAATTTGAAAATAAATTTTCGAGCATAATTTTGGGCTATATTTTTCGCTAACCATAATTTAAAGATGGCAGTTTTCATAAATTAACAAAACATTTTGTGTGCGAAAAATA
>SCLH01000277.1:829036-880152 GCA_004367855.1 Oikopleura vanhoeffeni | reverse complement strand
AATAAGATATTTATGTTACCCGGGCATCATAATGGATATGTTAAGATATATATCATTTTCAAAATAATTATTGGCATATATTTCGAAAATCATGGGTTAAATTTCAAAAATATTAGGGGTCATATTTTATATTGAATTTTTTTATTTTAGTGGTCCATCACGTCGACCTGATTTAATAAATACACCAGATAGTTCTTCTTTAAATTCGCCATATTCTGATGCCGACCAATGTTCTCCACATAGTTCAAACACCCGCCGCCAGCGCTACTCAATGTTAAATCGATCTCGGCACGAGCCGTACACGACCAACAGAGGTGAGTATGGCTCGTCGGAAAACTCGCCCCAGTCACCACATGTAGGTCACCAAAGAAGGTTACAGCGAAATATTTCGGGAAACTCGGGGGGGTATAGTTCGACGCAATCTAGCCCGGTTGATAGTGCAATGGAAGATCACTCGTTTCAACCAAATTCAATCTCACCGACTAACAATCAATTTTCCGATTTAACAATTGAACAAGTCTGCTCGTAAGTTCCCTTTTTCATCCTCAACAATTTCAGAAATACATTTTTTTTGAACAATAAAAAATAGAACTCATATATTTTATAAATTTATTAAAAAAAATATCAAATGTTTGAATAATAATATTAGAAACATTTACAAATTACTTAATTTGGGTCGTATTTCTTAATTTTATAATTATCAAAAACAAAAAATTTCGATTAAAAAACGGATCATTTTGGATTAGATTTCAAAAATAGAACCAAAAATTCAAATATTAATTAGACAATGGGAGTTATATGTCATAATTTTTTAATTAATATCAAAAACTAAATTTTCTCGAACTTGTAAAGGAGATGGGTTTTTCGGCCTCTTTTTGCGTATTTTTAAGAAAAAATTGGTGATGGAAAATCTGCTGCAAATGCATCCCTTCACAAGTCTGGGTCAAATTCAAGTATCAGATTAAAATTATGGGGTGCGATTTAGTAAAAAATGAAGAGTTCATCTCTCAAAGAGTAAAATTTGCTGAAAAATGTCGATCAAAGCAAAAAAAATTTTAAGAAGATGGTTTGAGATGTTAATTCCGAAATTTTTAATTCCAGATTTTCCATGTTCTTTTTTTTCGTTTTTCGAACCGTTTTTGAGCAAACTGAAAGTCGGAAATCAAACGAATTTATTTTCCATCTTAAAGTTTTTGTACTATTTAAAATATCTTACAGAAATTCTGGGATCATATTTAATAATTTATGGAGGGTTTATTTATAAATTATAGGGTCATATTTCGAATATCATTTTTACTAATCGGGTTATATTTCAAATGCCATTCTAATTTATCAGGTCATATTTAAAGGCAGTGATAAGTTTTTGCCGGCTAGATTTCGGATATTAAAGCTTTGGTGAAAAACGGGGTGACTTTTCCGAATAAATGCTTTTTACGTATTTTTAACTAAAGTATTATGAATTCTGAGTTTTTTGTTTGAACGTATAATTTCATAAACAATATTGTTTTCGACCAAGTGCCAAAATTTTAACACAGTGCGGGAGGTTTATTTAGGCCTCTTAAGTTGACATGTTCGCGGAATTGAAGCAAAAGCTTTATTTTTTGGCCCTTCGAGGACTATCCGGCGCCCTTCAAATAACTTACTTTTGAAGCCAAAGGGATTAAGATGTCGAATTAAAAATTATGGCTTCTATTTTTTAAGGATTTCACTAGAGCTCACTATTTTTATGTTCGAATGAATGTAGTCTTTATTTTATATGTCAGAATTATGGCAGTTTGTTTTTCAAGTAAAAATTAAATTTAAACTACTGTATTGTGTAAGTTTTTATATGAAAATTTGATCATATAGAATTATAATATAAAATGGATTCGTTCTGGTCATGTTATAAAAGTTGATTTTTAGGATCACTTTTTAAATTGATTCGTCAAGGCATGTTTTATAAAAAACTGATTCATATCTCAGATTTGAATTCTAAATAAAAATTTTTATCCCACAAGCTATACGAGTCAATTTTATCTTTCACGATTTTATACATATTTTATATATAAAATTTAAAAAAAATTTTCCATTTCTATGATACTTTTTCACAAATTTTATTTTTTTCAATTCTTATTTTGCTGTAATTTTCGTCTTTGAAAACACCCTCTATATGGACAGACCCCACGGTTTTTATTTTACCGTTTGCCGCTATACAAAAAATATGGTCGATTTAACTGTCTTAATATGAATTTTCAAGGGCAAAAGCAAAAACGGTCTTCATTATTTTACACTCTAAAATTTTAAGCTCTTGGTGAATTTGCATTTTTGAAAAACTAGGAGAATATCGAGAATCTAAGCTGTCCTCATAAAAAAACCACGTAACGTATCTACAATTTTATTTATTTTTTCGATTTTAATTTTCTCTTTTTTGTAATTTTTTTTTCTGAGTTTAATTTTCACTTTTTTACAGTGTTTTGATATGTTTAGTTTTAACAATTTAATTTCAGTAAACTACAAGAATGGAGTGTGACTGGGGACATTGTTCAAAACTTTCGCCGTGAAAAGATAACCGGTCGTCACTTAAATTATCTTAACGAATTTATGATAAAAAAGGGTATTCTGTCGCCAGCAACCGAAACGGAAAATCCTCGAACGGTTCGGCCTTTGGCAGACAAACTTGGGCCTCTCAAAACCGTCTGCAGAGCGCTGAAAATGAACGTTGGCCAAGCTAAAGGTAAAAATTCAATCTTTATTATAAAAGTTATATAAAAATAATACATGTACGATACTAATAATGGGTATTGCTATATGCCGACAGCTTGCGTGGGCTGAAGATAGCGTCACAATGGGTGAGTCCAACCTCATTGGCGGAAATTTCCACACAGTGTAACAATTTCCCTTATTAGTATTTTACACGTGGATATTCGCAAGAAGTCAAAACCTCTAGAATTTTTTCTTTCTTAGTATAAGTTTAATCTTTTCATACTTAAAAACGATGAAAGTTAATTTCTTATTATTTATTGGAAGAAAAATGGCAAAAAGTTGGCGTCCGTTCGCGTCGCATAAAAGACTCCGCTTGAAAATTAAATATCGAAACGTTGCTTTTGATAAATTAAAAATATTAATGTTTTTTAAATTTGAAAAAATATATTTAGATAACCATGTTTCTTTCTATTTTATGATATCAAATCTTCAAAATTTGAAAAGAAACAATTTTAACTTTTTAGACAATACAGAATAGAAACGAAATATTTTATAATTCATTTGGATAAAAAATAAATAACAAATTTCGGCATAATCATATCAGAGTCATAATACAAATTATTATAGGTTATTACAAATTATTACATTATGTATGATTTTTGCTCCTCTTTTTCCAATTTAGATAACTTGCTATCCGCCGATGAGAACGATCAATTTTGACAAATACCTACGTCTTTTCCAGATTTAACCAATCAAAACAGTGGAATTCAGAGTTGTCCAAATTGGAAAAAGAGGAGCAAAAATCATACACCTTGTATATTTATAGGAGTCGTATTTCTTAATTTCCTGATTTATAATCAAAAGCAAAATTTTCTCGATTCAAAAAACTAGTTTTATTTGGATTTGATTTCAAAAATGGAACAAAAAACTCGAATATAAATAATAAAATCGGCGTCATATTTTATAATTATTAAATTAAATATCAAAACAAGAATTTTTAAAACGGCTCATTTTCTCCTAATTTTGGAGTTGATTTCCAAACTGGAACATAATTAAATATTTAAGTTTTACCAAATTCCGATCATCATGATGTAATGACAACAAATACACCAGATGACGTGGTACTTTGGCTTCGTTCCATTGGTCTCCAAGAGTATTCTAGAAATTTTTCTGAAGAGCAAGTAAACGGCGGCAATCTGATAGAGCTGGCTGAAATTGACTTGATTCAACTAGGAATGGATAAACTCGGCGATCGACTCACTTTTATGCTCGAGCGAGAGATGCTTAACTAAACTGACTCAACTCCCTTGATTTTGAAAAAAACTTTTTTTTCGAAAAAATTTTAGGGGTGTTTCTCTCTTGTCCACCCTTTTTTCTCTATTTCAATACGTCGTCAATCATGGTCAAAATGTCGAGGACCATAACTATATATTAAAAAAAAAATTGGCAAATTTTTGTTCGAAATCATTTTTGACCAAAATTGACTATAGATAACCACCCCCACTCTAAACAACATGTTGCCTCCCATTTACGTGACATTTTTTGTTTCGAATTGCCGTTTAAGTATATTTTACGTTTTGCCTCGGACAGAAAAATTATAATTCGAAATATAACCAGTTGGTTAACCTTTTGGTTGGTTCAAGCTAACTTCCTATGTTCATCACGAGTACTATCAATCTAATTAATTGATTTGACGCTCAGCCCCCCTACCCCTTATCCAAAAAACGAAAAATGCGATCGGAAAAGAGCTTGGAAATAAAATATATTTTTAAAATCAAAATTTTTCCCGGAAATATTTAAAATCACTTTTTCATTGAGGCTGCAAGAGTAGGCAAAAATGGCTAGTTTTTATTGGGTATAAATTAGGAGTCGTATTTCAAAAACAGCTTTCGGGTGATTAAAGTATAAATTATTTTAGTGCCCAGTATAAGATTTGGTGTCATATTACAAAAGTCATTTTAGCTCAATAAAACATGAAATTTTTGCTGAAATTATTCCTACCTGAAAAATTCGGTTACTATCTATAATTTTTTATGGAAATATTTTTGATTTTTAAATACGGCCCTGATTCACTCCTGACATGAGCTAAAACTATCGTATATCACTATCATTGGCTATTTTTGATAAATATCGTCAATATTAAGAAAAATCTTATAAGTTGTTAAGAATATAATTTTGTGCAAAATCTTTTTTGTTTAAACAAGTAAAAAAGTGTGGGCATTTCGTCCTTTTAGACCGACCCCACAGTATATTTAATTTGTTTTTTCTAAATTTTTGACGGTTCGCTCATATTTAATATGGTAAGATTTTTGAAAAATTTTATTTTTAAAATGCCGATAGACCAGGGCCGGAAGTGCTCATAACGTGTAAATCTGACTTTATCTGCAATCCTCCATGAATAAAAAAAATAAGTACCGAGCGGGTTAAATAAGAGTTTAAGCAAAAAGACACATTTTGACCATTGTGGGTTAATTTATAAAATGTTTCAAGTGTTAACCCTTGGCGCCCTGCGTGGATAAAACTAACCATAACCTCCAAAGAATAAATCCAAAAAGCTTTTAGTGGGGTATTTTTTAGGGCCCCTGGAGCAAAAATCATAATTTTTCCGTTTTCTTGTAAAACGTTATGAGATATACATGTAAGCCCATGTAATCAACAATTTTTAATTTTCGGATTTTTTTTAAATTTTGCCTATAGGGCCATTTAATACTCTCTCCGACCAGCGCGTAAAACGGGTGTTGTGGGACCGTCAACGTTTAGTAGACGCTTTATTTGCCGGGTCGGCGCCCGAATGGTTTCTTGTTTGCCCGGGCGCATACAAAATGCATATGCCCAATGTTAAACTAGCCGCCAGGTGGCGCGCCCTCCCTCTATTTGCCGCGCATAAATGTTTTCGCGAAACACAAATATAATTGAAACACTAAAAATTTAAAATTCTCATTCCTACAAAGTTCTAATGCGTTCCGTCATTTCTTTATCCTTCCCTTGTGTGATTTAAAAATTTATAAACAATTTGAAACATTCTGGGATCCACACGGTATATCTCTATGTTTCAAAAAACTATGTATTTTTCTGGGGGACTCCATTTTTGCCGGCGCTATCATCGTATAAATATCATTTAAAAAAATTATTTTCCTAGCTGGCAAAAATGGAGTACGCCAAATTTTCTTAAACTCTGCCGTTCTTGGAGTTTCACCGGATATCCGGTCTCAAAATTCCATATTTTTAACAGCAAGTTTAACTGCGCAAAACACCTCCATTTTTGATCCTTTATATTTTACTTTCCACTGAATTATTGTTTATATTGTAACTAGTGAATATTCTGAAATTTTTCGGATTTTTGAAAATATTTATAACCGGCCTATAACTCCTTGATCGATTTCGTTCTAAAAATATGTGGAAAAGTTCCTTTCAAACAAAACTTAAGTTCTAGAAACTAAACAAAATCCCTCAAAGAAAAAAATTCTGGCTAAAAATGTTGTTAAAAAGTGTTTGGATAATTGAAATGAAGATTATAAATGGAACAAAATCGACCTAAAAATTTGACCTTCAAGCTTATTTTGAGGTCAGGTTTCAGGGTCAGTTTTGGTATTGTTTTTTTAATTTGGCACGATTAAAAAATGAACGTTACGGCCGATGAAAGATGAAAAGAAAAGTGATTAAAGGGTCCTTTTGTTTTTTGCAACCTTCTGATAAAACAAAAAAAATTGCTCCGACTCTCTTTACTCAACAACATTACCTCTGAACCAAAAATAAAGTTTGTAAACACTAAGTTTGAAAAAAAGAACAGTACTTTTAAATGTCTCAGATTTATGACTTCGAATTTAATTATTGGAAAAAATTCCGGTTTCAAGAACAAGATAAGTTTAAGGGGGTGGTCGTCGCAATTAAAGAGGTTTTCAATGGCCAATTGTCGCAAAAGTACAAATCGTTAGACCAAATATTATCTCTCTCTGATATATTTAAACAAAAATCTTGCATCCTAAAATAAAATCGAAAGTTACGGATGGCTCATCCAATCAGAAACGTGCTTACAAAAGTGACGAAATTATTCTTTCAAAATGTATCTCCTCCCTGAGTTTTTCAAGGTACAACAATGATTCATGACTTAAATTAACCGAACAGAACGTGAGCAGACCGCTGAGCAGAGTTTTGGGAATTCTTGTATTTGGCTTCAGAATCACCAAAAAACAGTATTTTTCACTACTTAACATAAGGTCAAAATATTGTTTATTGGTGATTCTGAAGCCAAATCCAAGAATTTTTCCCAGAACTCTGCTTACGTTCTGTCCGGTTAATTTAAGTCATGAATCATTGTTGTACCTTGAAAACTCAGGGAGGAGATACAGTTTGAAAGAATAATTTCGTCACTTTGTAAGCACGTTTCTGATTGGACGAGTCATCCGTTACTTTCGATTTTATTTTAGGATGCAAGATATTCGTTCAAATATATCAGAGAGAGGTGATATTTGGTCTAACGATTTGTACTTTTGCAACAATTGGCCATTGAAAAAACCCTTTAATTTGGATTAAAATAACTTATTCGGTCAAATAAATTTGATTGGTTGTGGTTTTGTGGTGCTTAAATGTGTGGTCATCTTACCAGAAGTGCCAAAGTGGTTAATTTTAGTGATTTTGGCAGATCCTTTAGAATTTACCGCTTTGGCGATCACTCGTGAGAAAACCACGCATCGTAGCGGCGAGAGACCACAGCCAATCAATTTTCTTAGCCTAATTAGTCGAATTATTTTGAATTTTCAGCCAAACTTCATGGCGATCAGAACCTAAAAAATCGACATAATTTGCATTATCTGTTTTTATATCTTAAATTATTTGCATACAATAATATGTTCTCATAGTTGATAGCGGATAATAATACTTGTTTAAAATATGGTCCATATACTTTTACTAACTCAAGACAGTCACTAAGACAACATTCGTGGGATTCGAACACACGCGATAGAGATAGTAAACGTTTTTGAGATGGAGTTCCGTTGGTAAAAGGATATTACATGGGGAATGTAACATTCCGAATGTTTCTCATAACGATTTTCAATCAATAAGACAAACAAATTTTAGAAAATTCTAATACAATGTGAAATTTTTTAAAATATTGAAAAGTATTTCCACTTGACAGAAGTGGTCATGGTTTTCATACTAAACAGTTACTTGCACTGCCAATCAAAAATGTATTTTTAGAAAAAAAACTTAAGATTTGTTGCATGAGGACCTAGAATTTGAGTTCATTAGGAATATGTTTATCAAAACACTTAGATCATACAACGCAATAGCCGAAAAATCCCGACACAACTAAACTATTTTTTTATATAGAAAAACATAGATTGGACTAGACGGTATTTTTAAGATAAAGTTTTGATTTAATAAGTTACGGTCAAATCTGGTGTAGTCTAGCCTAGAGTAATGATTAAGCATTGTCTGCTTAATTTAGAATCACCTAAGTTACATAACTTGACTCGAACCTTTTTAATGACATCCTCAGGGTTTGCCCATTAGTATTACACCTTAGTACAAACAAATAGCTAACTTTAAATGTATCACGACCAAAAATTTCCTATCACCTTCATTTTAATATTGTTGGTTCGAGATATAATAAAATGCATATTTTTGGGGAATACAGATATTTCATTATTACAGTATGGATTTATTTTCTCATGAAAAGGCAACTTTCTTTGAAATAAATTCCCGCCAATAGAAAATGGTAACTATGCGCATTAAATTTCTTGACAATGATGTAGTTTTCAAAATAAAATGCGTTTATTACCATTTTTTATTGGCGGGAATTTCATTTACAGCAAGTTGCCATTTTGCAAGAAAATAAAGTACATACTGTATAATCATCTTTAAAAAATGTTTTTTTATAAGTGAGAATTTGTCAAATTCTGATTCGAAAATTATTGTTATAATCCCTAAGCTTATCAAACATTAGTGTTTAATTAAAATATGCAACTTGCTTTTATGTTAACTAGGTGGCACATTTTAATAAAAAAGCTTTTTGCTCTCTTAAAACTGCTCGTGATTCATCCGGGGCGCGTTAGCATAACGTAGAGTTTAGCGCTTTCTAGCCAGGTGGCGCTCTAGGCGTGAATTTTATTTAAACATTTTTTCTTGTCCCAAAGATCAGACATTTTCAGGTCGCAGTAAAGGTTGTAATGAATAAAAATATTTATAACATTTAAAACATACCAAACAAATAGGGCTCTCGCCAATTTTTTCGTCTCCAGGTTTTTTCGCTTAGTAAGTATTATCTCTAGATTATCTCTGCTTTTAAACCGGAATTTGATCCGCGAAATCGGTATTAATTTTGTGCCAGAAATAGGGATATTATGACATTAGGGTGGTGGTGCTGGCGTGTGTGTGAGTTTGGTGTTGGTTCACCAAAAAATTATATCATTTTTAAACTGACGCAAGACAATTCAATTAGCGTATTTTGACTAAATATCGTTTTTTTTCAATAAGGATGGACACATATCATTAAAAAACCCAGTGCTCAACCACGGAATTCAAAATTAGAGCTTAGGGGGAGCAACAACAAAAAAGTTACCTGTTTGTGTTGTTGTCATAACGTAATAGTTAATTATGTAGACTTTGGGTTTTGAAATTAATTGAATAAATCCGTATTGAATCATATCCGTTTGATTGATCTAATAATTAGCTCAAAATAAGCTTAGTACGAAAATTTTAAAATTTAATTTTTACTACAGTGCATGACCTTCAAGGTCAATTTCAAATTTATAGTATCAATTTGAAAATCCCACCAAAATAGGTCGGATTTTTAATGAACTTATTAGCAACTATAGATAAATTATGTACAAATCGGTCGCTAGAGAGCTACAGTATGTAAAAAAAATGTTCGAGACCAACAAGAGAAATTTCTCTGGATCAAAACCTATAATTGGCAGGAAAATTACTTTCAATCCAGAGGAAATTGGAGCTTTTGGTCTCGAACAATTTTTTTACATACTGTATATTCATATGTTGCTATTTAGCGACCTTTGTATACATAATAAGCTCATAGTTGCTTGTTCGTTCATAAGAAAATTGACCGCAAGATTTTATTTAGTCATATTTACAACTTGATACAATGAACTTGAAAGTTACCTTGAAGGTTATCTACTGTAATAAAAATGACATTTGAAAGATATCATTAAAAAACCCAGTGCTGAACCACGGAATTAAAAATTAGAGCTTAGCGGGAAGCAACAACAAAAAACTTGCCTGTTTTTTGTTGTTGTCATAACGTAATAGTTAATTCTGTAGACGGTGCATTTTGAAATTAATTGAGGAAATCCGTATTGAATCGCATCCGTTTGATTGTTCTAATATGATTAATTTAGTAATGAAACGAACACATTTTATAAATAGTTTATATGTATATATTGGTGATATATTAATATATATAAAGTCATAATATCAAATGTAGGTTTGATCTATTTTAAGATTCAATATAATAGAAACGTAAGCTTGAAATGTTTATAGTCGCATTTTCCTTGATATTGATTTATCCTAGAAATGAAATTTTGTTTAGTAATTTTCAAATTTTGAAATTATCCTCTCTGGCAATACCTTTGATCATTTTGGGACCCGCGTTATATGAAAAATATAAACAGTGGGGTATCTCACTGGAACACCTCTAACTAGAATGAAAAATAATTTTGGGCAGTTTTTCGAAAAAAATTTGAAATCAAATATCGAAAACCCGCCCAAAGTAAGAATTTGTTCCAGTTTGAAAGACCCCACTGTAAAACAACTGCTCTCGCTTGGAAACGATTTTTGGAAAACGTTCGTTCCCAAAAAATCAGAGGGTCGAGTTTTTTGCATGACCATAATGAAATTCATGGTGTATTTGAAGGAATTATTTATTAATTGAACAATTTATTATCAGTTAATAAATAGTTCTTTCAAATACACCGTAAATTTCGATAGGATTATGCGAAAAATTCGTACCGTCCAAATCATCCGAATTGGTTGATTAAAAAAATGGTCGTTGCATCATTTTTTCTAAATTTTAGCTGTTTTCAGTAATGTTATTCAGTGCGCTTTAATTACGTTGTATTTGCCAGTTATACTAAAATAATGCTTATTTTTCGGAAGTTTTTAACTTTTGTAAATTTTTTCATAACACACTTTCTGTATGCAACATATCGATATTTTAGACTATATTTCTAACAACATTTGTATCATGCAAAAACAGCATTGAAAAGCCTATCAAACAGCTTTTTCTGTGAAATTTTTCGTTAACTTTGAAATCAAGTGAGAAAATACTTGATTTTTATTGGTTCCTTAAAAGTGTAACGTCAAGTACACTTCCGATATTAGCAAAGGGTATAAAAAATATTTATATGACAAAAGTATGCAATCTTTCACGAATGTTTTCGAACCTTTATAAAAAATGTGCAAAAGGTTTGGCCAGAAAAATTATTTTTCAGATCTTGAATCATCAGACTAGCTCGCTTAAAATTTACAGGAGATTTTATATATTAGTTCAGTGGAATATTTTATGTTTCTTTCTAACCGCTTTTGCAGTTAACCCTCTTTTCTATTAATCAAATTAAAACTATTTTGTTTCTGGTAGTACATTAATTATAATATAGATCCTAAATTAAGTCATCAACATTTTCATAACCAATAGTTAAGACCTTAAAAAATTTAATAAATTCTATATTTTTTTTATTTTGAAAACTTTGAAAGCTTTCGATTTATTTCTCAAATAATTTTAAGAGTGGAATTTTTCGGAATTATTTTATGAAACAAAGATTTTGCATTTGATGACTCATGAGTTATTTTGACAAATTACTTAGCCGCATCCAATGCAAAAACTTTGCTTCATAAAGTAATTCCGAAAACTTCCACTCTTAAAATTATTTGAAAATAAATAAAAAACTTTTAAATTTCTATTTTTCTTTAATAAATGCGACATATTATATCTTGAAAAATATAATCTAATTCTAGAATTTATTCGATGTTTTAAATTTTTAATGTTTCAGCCTTTCTATCAAAAAGTCGAAACCAACCTTAAAATTTTTCCAAATTAACCCCACAAAGCTGAATCAAGTGTCATTTAGCTCCCCGTTTTTTGTTATTTATTTTTATTCATTTTTGGGTGATTCAGCTTTCTAATGTTTAATGTTGCTACATTAAGTCAAGCTTTAGTATCGAAAACCAAAAAATCTTTTCCTCGCGTATCAACCCCAGGGAGCCCGGATATTTTCGGCCGAATCCGTACGAAGCCGTGAAATCGTCCGAAAATCTGGGCCCTGAAATTTGACCCCGTGGAATTTCTAAAATCGAAGCTCTCCTCGCGCAATTACTACTACAAAAAATCAGCTCTGAAGTTGAAAAACAAAATACCCATTGTAAAATATTTTACTTTTTAATCGATAGTAACCCCGCCGGATGTTTTTGTCGGCGATATTTATCAAGTTTTTATTAAACTAGTTTTCGTCCGATGACCGGCGCGGTTTTTATCCTTATGTTTTAACTATTATTTTATGTCCTTTTTATTAATTGTCAACGTATTTTTATATATCAAAGCAAAAAATTGTCACACTTTTTTATTTTTCGCGGGATGCCAATCCTTTGTTTTAAAACATTTTTTTTCGGGATTTTACGACTCATATTTCATCAAGACCTTTAGCTTTAAAAAAATTAAATCAAGGCTTACTTTTCAGGACTTTCTCGATTTAAATTTTGCAAAATTATCGAAGACTAGAAAGCTGTGAAATGGCACGACATTTTCGAATTTCGTGGTCATAATACAACTTTTCAATCCCGGAAATTGAAAATATGTCTGGGATGTAGAACAAAATTTGTAACATGACCCACAATTTCCAAAAGATTGTAAGTCCAAGTTCTCAGCTATTTCACCTGCGAAAATGTGGTATTGAAATGGAAAGCACGCCTGAAATTATTATTTTTTAGCCTTTTTTATACAGGGTCTCTTTTTTAAGTCTTCAAATGGTCGGTGAGATCGAAACTGGTGCATACGTTTTTTTTTGAAATTTTGGGCAATAGTAAATCTTTTCAAGATTTGTGTCAGTGCAGAGCCGCTTTTCTTTATACGATTTTTAACCTTTAATTTCAAAAAACCGGTAAAAACGTAAATCGAAAAAATCAGGTATGCAGTGGCACGTTGCTTGAAAAGTTATATTATGGTCCAAAATTTCAAACAGATCCTAAGAAACAGTTCCGAACTTTATCACCCGTCATTATAGAGGCTTTTTAAAAACATAATTTCGTTAAAAATTTAACCGGTTTTTCCCGTATTTTTTCACTTGATGTAAAAATTTAAATCCCGAAATTTCCCTATTGTTAACCTTACTTGCGTAATTCAAATTTTTCAGCATATTTTGACTTCTTAATCAAATTAAACGTAAAAATCCCAAATATGATATCTATTTTAAAACTTGAAATATGACCTAAATTATATATGAATCAAAACTTAATTTTGGCTTATCTTGACAAACAAAAATTTATATAATACTGCTCTATATCTCACCTTCTCTCTGGTTTCTAAAGGCATCCTGTTCAAATTCAGAACTTTGACAAAAGTATCCGTTTAAACAAAAAGAAATGAATTTCACATTCCTCTC
This sequence comes from Oikopleura vanhoeffeni, assembly GCA_004367855.1. Classification (NCBI taxonomy): domain Eukaryota; kingdom Metazoa; phylum Chordata; class Appendicularia; order Copelata; family Oikopleuridae; genus Oikopleura; species Oikopleura vanhoeffeni. The sequence goes on along the minus strand of SCLH01000277.1, from coordinate 866,860 downwards.
TCTTTTTAACTGGAAATCCATTTAGTTTTGTATAGTTAATAAACAGCCTTGAATATATATCAAAAATCTTTTATCTCGTGATTGTCGTTTTTGGAATCGGGGTTTCAAATTTTTTTGAAGGGTTGGAAAGTTTTCAGTTTTTTGGACCCGGGGATCATAATGGATGTCTTTTTTGAACCGTTTCGAATATATTTTTCTTTATCTTTAGGTATTAATTCAAAATAAAATTTGGAGGTAAAAATGTTAGCAATTTAATTCCAAGTCTTTGAGTTCTAGAATACTTATTGCAATTTCAATTTTCTCCATTTTCAATATTCTTTAAACCCCCATATACAATACAGTACAATACAATACAGGGGTGTGCGGCGTATAGTTGGAAAGTTTTTCGCCAAAAAACCCCAACTATACGCGTAATTCCAACTATACGCGTACGGCTGGGAAAATGTGCTCTGATTGCTCAATTTAAACAGTATCTAGAGTTTATACATGTAATTGAGTTAAAGGGTGGTCAAGGGATGTATAAATTTAATTTTATCGAAAAAAATTAAATAAAGTTATTTTTAAATAAACATGAATTCGAAAAAGATTTATCCGAAAATCGTTAAAATGTCAAGGAAACAATGGAAATTATAAAAAAAACAATTATGCTCACAGTAAATCACTCTCAGAAAACAAGAAAAACTAAATATTTTTGTCTAAATAACTATTGGCCCATTTTCAAGCTAGCCGACATTGTCTGCGAGACTTGAAAACATGTTTTTAAACGTCTTGAAATACCGACACTTCATTGGTCAATCTGAACATGTTTTTAAAAAAATGTATTTCCATATGTCGGCGCCGACCGGAGAATCTTGGTCTGAGAATCTGGTTAAAAACGCCTATCTTTTGCCTAGGAACGTTTGAAAAAAAACATATCTTTTGCCTACAACTATACGCGGCACGCCAGGAACGAATAAATTTATTTTTCAAATGCGTAGTTGCGGAGGCTTACGTAGGTTGTTGCGTGGGTTCCAACTATACGCCGCACCCCCTGTAGAACTAAAAATTTGTATAAAGGTAAAAAATATTTTTGATAGAATTCTAGAAAACTAGATATTAATTAACCGGAAAGAAAATAACTTATACGATTTCTCCTGAAGGTCCATCGTTATAAAGACGATGTTTCTGATTACATTTGTTAGCTTTAGCTTCATTAAATAGTTTTGTGTGTCATAATTTTCGAATTTTTTTTTCAAAATTTAACCAAGTCCTTAAAAATCTTCTTGGATTCATTTATACCCTATTGATACCATACTACATGAATCAAAATTTGATGATTAAATAGTTTTAAACGAACAGTCGTGGCTCTGATCGGTCAAATGGCTGAAATTCATAGCTTTGAAGCCTGCTCATTGGCCCAGACGAGGTCCCTCGAGTTAGGCGTTTCAAACTATTTGAATCATGTAAATATAATATATGTATAAAAATATATCCGAACCGGTGTCAAAAATGAATTTTCAAAATTGCAAGAAAAATCCATACTGTATTTTAACATAAATCTAAAGCATGCCTCTTTTTTGCCTCAAATTTAAAAAAAAACCTGGGAACTAATAAGAACATTCATATTCCAGAGATCAAAATGTTATTTTTTTCGTTCCGAAGCAATAAAGGTTCATATTGTGTCAAGATTGATTTTTTTTTATTATCAAATTTCGTAAAAGCACAATTCATAAATTTCAGTTTCTAATTGAAATAAAATCTGGTATCTCTGTGAAACAATTTATAGTTACGTTATTATGTGTCAGTTTAATTATCGAGAAAAAATTGTCAATGATAAAACTATTTAAGAAAAATGATCGGACGATTATTCTGTGCTGGAGGTATCCCGCTGACAGCTTATTTAGGCATCGGATCAATATAAAGTATTTTCAAGTATATTTAAAACAAATTTAATATGAAAATTATTGATATCTGACCCCATCGTGGGGTCATATTTCGAAAAATTATCCCGCTTACAATTGTCATGATATTGAATTTTTATCCTTATCTAATTTTTTGATCTGGTACTTTGGATATTGGCAAATTCAGCGTCGAGAATGGAAGCTAGATCTGATAAATCGTGCCCAAACCCGCCCTCTTGAACCGGCTCTTATTGGCCTCCCAAAAGATTTTCTCGAAAATCAGAAAACTTATGAATACAGAAAATTTATTGTCAGAGGTCGATTTGACCATGAAAACGAACGGAGAATAATTCCAAGAAGTTACATGTCATGTAAAAAATTTAACCCGCTCAATTCCAGAAAAAATGAGCCTGAAGTTGCAAAATTAACTGTTGGTGGAAATATTATCACTCCGTTTATATTGACTTCTGGTGACCGAATATTGGTAAATAGGGGTTTTGTAAGCTGGGATTATATGGAACCAGAAACAAGAAAATTAGGAAAGAGTTACTTCAAGAAAAATGGTTCAAGGAGATATGGCGGCGTTACTTTCGCATCGATTTGTTTATAATCTTATAATTGCATAAAAAAATATTTCAAAATTATTTTTTGCAACTTTAAAATTACAAAAAAAACGCTAAAAAATTCACCTTCATTAGAAATATGACCATTTATGACCATTTTTTGTGGAAAAAATACTTTGATATTAACCCTCACAGGCACGCAATAGTACATATGTGTGCTATAGCCTTTCTTAGATAAGCATCCACATTATATCGTCAAAATCCATGAAATGTAAAATAAGGTCTGTTCTAGTATTTCACTGGCCCAACTAAGACTTCTGTATATTTTTAGTCTTTGTGATTCAAAGAACAGCCGCCCTCGAGTGTTAACTAATTATAAATATTTTTGATTCGTAATTCTGTCTAAGTTTTTTACCTATAAAACTTGAACTAATTAAAAAAAAACAGGTCAAATTGAAGATATACACGAAATCGGTGGTGTAATTCGGCTAGACGACGAAGTTCTCACAAAGAAAAATGCAGAATGTGTAGATGGTCAATATAAAATAAGAGCAGTAAACGAAATGTCAAAAGACTTGAAAACTTTGCCTGTTTTTATCGATCTTGATTTACAATATACCCCAGAAATGGGCCCTGTGGGTGGCCAGACTCGTTTGGAATTTACAAACCATCATTTACTCTATACTGCCCACTGGTGGATACTTTGTGCCATTTTTACTTTTATTATTGTTAAGGGTTTCAGAAAAGTTTAAACTGTTACTAAAGGGTTGCTCAGGGTAGAACTATCAAACGAGGGCTTAAAATTAAATTTAAACAAAAAACGAAGTTCTAAGCTAGAATTTAAAAAATAAGAAAATTATCAAAAAAATGTAACGGTAGAATTTTGCAAGGATTTTTATGTTTAAAATGAGAATTTGAACGATTGCGCAACTGATCGCAAATTCAAAATTATTCACATTCTAAAATTTAAGTAATGTAGGACCGGAAAGAAAAAAAAATCGGCTTCAGTAACGTGTCTTTAGTAGGAAGCGTCCTAAGGATTTTAAAAGTACTGTGCTACGAATAGTACTTTACTGTTCCCTAAAAAACGTCATGGTACGGTACGTATGTAACATACATATGCATGTATGTATTATACCAAGACATCTTTTGTAAGTACTTTTCGTTGGACAGTACTTTAAAATCTTTGGGACGCGCCCTCTAGAGACACATAACTTTAAAATATTTTTCGTGTTCAAAGTCAAAAATTCCTATTTTTTTCGGTAATTTTGGGAAAAAATCTGCCTACAAAATTTTTATACTTGATTTTTTATGGTAAATTTTATTAATTACTATATCTACTCTTCGTTCTGAAAAAGTTCTCGGTAATGAAAATTAAGAATAATTAATATTCGTAGAATTCATGCTTTTTCACTCGGAATGCCATTGATTAATTTTTTCGATGTTTACTCTCGATTTTAGTTCGTCTTTGCGCAACCCTACTTATACTGTAAATGAAATTTTTCGCAAATAATTTAAATATATTTCACTTTTTCTAGAATTGAAAATCGAGATGATTTTTTTGGTCGCGAAAAAAACAGAATATTTAAAAAAGCGAAATAATAGGAAATGTCAAAAGGGACTTCGATAAAAGAGGCACTAGCACTTTGGTCGAAAGAAAATGAAAAGCCAGCAGCAGAAGCAGAATTCATTCAACTTATATGCCAACTTCCACCAATCGATAAAATGGATACCGCGTAAGATACTGAAAATTTGATTTATTATTAGGGCGCGAACCGGGCGAATTTCTAAATTTTAATATAGGCTATTTTTCTTAGCAGCGACCGATTTGGCTCTGCCACCAGGAACGAATCTTATGAGTGATCGCCAAAAGTTTTTTTTGGATTCAACTGAAAATTCAAAAAGCTAAAGGTGATCATTTTTCAAAAAATTTTGCATCACCAGTTTACCGGTAATTTCATGGTTATTTTTGTACCACTGAAAAGAAAATTAAAATTTTTTTCTGTGCAAACGTTTCCGGCAACTAAAAAAAACTTTTTTGTTCGAAATTTTGAAACAAAAATGAACTTTTTTGTTTGGAAATTTCGGGAAAAACGTGAATTACCGGTGGAATTACTGCTGGAGCAAAAAACGTATAAAATTTTTTCACCTTTCATTATATCTGTTATGGTTCGTCCTTGGCGACACAGTCAAAGTCAGGTGGAAAAATACAAAAGCCGTCAGGTTATCTTTTGTTTTGAAAAAAGGAACCCACCCTTGTCGAGCATACGATAACATCGGAAGTCCCAATACTAGGATTATGCGACCAACACGTCTTCTGGCTAATCGGTCGTAGCCAAGTAGAATTTGGTGGATATGGAAGACTTTTTGTTTTTTCAAAGTCAAGCTCGTAATTTTGTTTTAGAAGCCGAGGAGGTGTTAGTGTGAAGGATCGGATGCTCAATCGAGGTGCACAATTTTTTCGGCCGGTCTTGTCTTATATTCCGAACATGTGAATGTTCTCTCTATGGTATAATCGGCCCTCTCTATAGTGGCAGAAGTGTAACTATGAGCGCAAATGGGTGAAAAGGATTAAGCGCGGGAGGCCAAAATTGTTCGTACTGGGCTGTATTTATTATCCGGGTAAAAAAAATATTTTTTGCGACCAAAATTCCAGATTGGTTCTTGCCTCAGAAAAACCGGTAATTTCAAAGGGTTCTGTTACCTGGTGAAGACTGGTTGACAATGGAAAGTAGAACACAAAGTTTTCACTATCCGAAATTCACTTGTGTAGTTGATATTGACAAAAAACCGTTTTTGATATCTCTTGATGGGAGGTTCGCGAGCGCACCGGTTCCAAATTTCTAAGTTTTTAAAAAACCGGTCGAATTAACGAAAAACGGAAAGAAACATTCTTAAGCAGCATTCAAGGCACAGATTTATGCAAAAATAAAAAAAATAGAATGCAGATTTCTTTGCCGGTGATTAAATACCGTGTTATTGGTTTAATTACCGGTTTCACCCAGTCGTTAAGCTCCTGTTAAGTTAGCAATCATACTTTTTTGTCGTGTTCTCCGATTGAAAATATTTGACATCCGTTTAAAGTGAACTGAAAGTTGCAATTCGGTGGGACCGGGTCGTCCGGGGAAAAAATTTTGGAAAAGATTTGAGAGCTCAGGGTCTTTGCATAAATTTTTGCCTTCAAAATTCGACGAAAAATTGTTGTTTTCAACAAATTTTCAGAAAATGTTTTTTTCAAAAATTTATTATTTTCGACAAGTGGCAATTTTTTTGTGACATCCGGCTCACTTCGTGAAAAATAAGGTTAAATGGAGTTTTATAATGCTGAAAAATCGAAAGGTTAGGTGCTCTAATGGCGCGTTTTAAAAAAAGTCGCATGTTCTGACCACTGAGATAGGCCAAAAAGCTTTTTTTTTGCTGCCTGGGAATCGTTTTTTCAGGAGTCAGGACAAACCTCCGGTGAGGTCCAATAGAAGTTTGTATCAACATACTGTAGTTCTCATCGTTAGGTTTTAACCGGTCGCTCCCTATGGGATGGGCCCATAGGTTTTCCATATCACAAATTCACTTGTGTAGATGATACAAAAAACCGTTTGTTGATATCTCTTATGGGCCATCTAATTTTGACAAAACAAAATTTCAAAAACTTTTATTTTTTCATATTTTAAGCTGAGGTAAAAAAATACCTCAGCTTAAAATATGAAAAAATAAAAGTTTTTGAAATTTTGTTTTGTCAAAATTAGATGAACAGCTTTATTTTTGCATCGAAAATTTTCAAACAATTCCACGCCATAATTGTCATGTAAAAACGTTTTCTTAAAAAAACTTAAATTTCACCGGAAAATATACAAAACACAAGCTAAAATATTTAAAATTTATTTTCAGGCTTTTAACCCTAGTCAATGCTACTCACCTATCATTATGTTCAAACGCTATCGATAAAATTGCAAATTTAAATGGACTAAAAAAAATCAAGAAATTAGTTCTTTCTCGAAATAATATCAAAAATCTAAACGGCTTGGATGCGGTTGGTGATACACTGGAAGAACTTTGGATATCTAACAATAATATAGAAAAACTTAAAGGTGTTCATGTCCTCAAAAAACTTAAAGTTTTATATGCTGGAAATAATACTGTGAAGGTAAATTCAAAATATATTCATAAAATCAAATTTTTAAAAGTATATAAAAATTAGGCAGCGGTATATTTCGTATCGAAATTTTTTAATTTTGAAATTGCAATCATTTTTTCGTTATTTTATTCGAAAATACATTCTATTTGAAATACTGTCTGAGCTAGTATAATTTGCTCTGAAAAGTTCTATACCGTAACCTTATAATTTTGTTTATTTGAAGACTTTAATTTTTTTAAATTATTATTTGACGCTAGCGAGCAGACAAAACCGGCAAAACCTACGCATTTTTTCTAAAAATCCGAAAAAGTGTGAGTCTAAACGGACAAAATCGGATTTCGAAAAGTGTCCACAGTAATTAAAAAAATCGAATTAAAATGTTTCTTCGGCAATATTTGAAAGTTTACATTTAGGCTGTCTGCGTTAATTCAGATCTGGCGATGTATAGTATGATTCATACTGATTAAAAAACGAAAAGGTACATTGTTCAGAAATCAAGTACAGTCCATGCGCCCTAACTGGAACACCACAAACTTTAATTTGCGCCCAATCTGGAACACTTCGAAGGGCCTTTTTGAGCTGGTCAGAACGAGAATTCAACACACTTTCTTCCAACAGAAAACAAATCTGCAAAAGGGTTCAGATTGGGCGCAACCGTCAAATTTATGGTGTTCCAGTTAGGGCGCTTGGACTGTATCTTTTTTTGAAAATTTTATAAATTCGAAAAATGCCGCTCTTTGATTGGTGGAAATTCGACATCATCAAATAATCGAAATAAGGCCTTCATTTTGTTCGTCTCGATTCAGTCTAATTATATAAATTTTAATATCGTTAGTCACTAACGGTTAGTGTAACAAAATAATTCTAAAATTTGCCAAAAACAGCAGCCTGTTTTGAATTGTCACATTTTTTTCTCCAGGCGTCGAGACAGTAAAAATGTACTATATTTTGGCTTACATTTTTGCTGTCTAGCTGCCTGGAGAAAAAAATGTGACAATTCAAAGAAAACTCAAGCTGTATATTATGCCAGAGTAGACAAATTTTAAAAATTTCCGGAAATTTAGAAATAATAACTTGTATTTTCAGGACTGGGGAGAGTTCAACAAATTAGCTGATCTTCCTTGTCTTACTGATCTTTTATTTGTTGGAAACCCGCTACAAGTGAAACATACAGAAGAAGGCGACTGGGGAGATAGAGTTGCAAAATCGTTGCCCGTACTTAAAAAACTTGATGGAGCCCCAGTTATAAGACCTGAGGATTAAACAATAATAATCTGCGTTTTTACTTTTATCTTATGTATTAATCACCGTTTTAATAAAACAGTCATCATTATTATTAAAAAATAAATTTTTATCGATTTTATTGCATTTTTAATATACAGAGCCTTGTTTCAAATGAATTGCCCACGAATTTTATACCGTATAATGTCAAAACATGCTATTTTAATTTCACTGTAAAAATTCAAATTGCTTTAAAAATCATGGCGACAAGTCTGGAGATTCAAAGATAGCTGAAAATGGTAAAAAGTTGAGTTTTTCAAACAAGAGCCCAAAATGGTCAAATTTTTTTTCATCGCATGCTGAATTCATAAATGTGCCATTTTGAAAAAAATCCATTTCGCGAAAACTACTCTTTATAAAATACCACCGACGAAAAATTCAGCATATCATTTTTGAAGTTTCACTGCTAACTTAATATTTGTAAGAGAATTCCTTTACTGATATGTGTTAAGTACATGAATACAGTAAATTCTATGTTAAGGGGGTGGTCGTCGCATTTTAAGGGGTTTTTCGTAGCCAATGTCGCACAGTCCAAATCGTTGGACCAACTTTTACTCTCTTTGATATTTGTAAACAAAAATCTCGCATCCTAAAAACAATCCAAATTAGACGGATGGTTCGTCCAATCAGAAACGTGCTTACAAAAGTGACGGATTATTTTTTCAAAATGTATCTCCTCCCTGAGTTTCAAGGTTCAACAATGATTCATGTCTTAAATTAACCGGACAGGACGTGAGCAGACCCCCGTTGAGTTTTGGAAAGATCTTTTGATTTGGCTTCGAATCAACCAAAAACGATTTTGACCCTATTATAACTAGAGCAAATACAGTTTTTTGGTTGATTCTGAGCCAATCAAGAATTTTTCCAAAAACTCAACTTGGGGTCTGCTCACGTCCTGTCGGTTAATTTAAAACATGAATCATTGTTGAACCTTGAAAACTAGGGAGGAGATACATTTTGACAAAATTTCCGTCATTTTGTAAGCACGTTTCTGTTGGACGAGCATCCGTTATTTGGATTGTTTTTAGGATTGGAAGTTTTTGTTTAATATATCAAAAGAGGTAAAAGTTGGCTCCACGATTTGTACTTGTGCGACAATTGGCTATCGAAACCCTTAAATGCGACGACCACCCCCTTAAAGGGGACCGTCGTGCTGAGGTCAACAAAATTCATTTCTCGATTTGTTCTAATGATTTTTTTCTGAATTTGGCATTCGAGCCAATTGATGATATTTTCATCCCCATACTTTGACAAGAAAGTAATTAAGGTTTCGATAGTAAAAGCTCTCGGCGAACTCATACGCTGTTCGATCATACATAGGTTTCAAAATTGTGACTAAAAAATCCAGGGAGGAGTAGGCTTTTGGGCGAGCCTCTTAAAATCAGCTCAAAAAACGTTTTTTGCCTATTCTCGAGCGAATTTTCGAAAACGATAGTAACAGACCTGCGTACGTTTCTTGTGGTTCATAAAATCTAAACCTAATTTTCGTACCCTCACAACTCACGGAGGAGTAGTCTTTTTAAGACAAAATATCACTCTACTTAGAAGCTCGTTCCTGATTGGTCGAGCAATCAGTGATCTTCAATTATAATTTAGGATGTGAGATTTTCGTTCAATTAATCAACTATGCTTTATACAGTATAAATTATACTATAATTTTCCAGATATTTGCGCGCAAAAACCATGAAAACGCCTTTTTCCATGACGTGTACCCCCTTAATTAAGAGACCAATGTCGAATTTAATCTGCAAAAAACCTGTTGCATATTAAAAAATCCTAATAAATTCAAGATCATGAATTCTCGTTTGATATATTTGGGCTCGACATGTGGCCGAGTTAAACTGATTTCGAAAAGTTTATCAGCAGTTCCATTTATGATTGGTGGAGCTGTTGCTGTAAAATGGTCAAAATTAGTTGTTCTTGCTCCAATGGTAAAAGTATGTTCAAAAATTTGCATCTGACGAATAAAACTAAAATGTTGAAGTTACAAAAAGTAGGCAGTGGTATTTTTGTATCAAAGTGTGTTTTTAAGTTTTAGATTGCATAAAAACGCAAATCTTCGAAATTTTGATGATATAGTTTTAAATATACAGCATGTCAAATTTTTGCCTGCGATCTTAGTTTTTTGGTCAAAACTGATTGACATCGTTTATTGGTCAATGAGAATTTAAATTTGTTTAACACCTACGTGCTTGTAATTCTAACGTTTTTATGAGCAAAAGAAAAAACTAAGATCACAAGCAAAAATGTGGCATGCTGTATAAATTTTATAATGTTGTTCTTGTTTTTTATGCTACAGTAGTATGATGCTGTATAAGCTGGTATAATTTGCTCTAANAAGAAATAGGGCATTTTTTTTTATTTAAAGACTCCAGTAAAATGGTCAAAATTAGTTGTTCTTGCTCCATTGGTAAAAAATGTTGAAAAATCTGCGTCTAACAAATAAAACTGACCTTCAATTATCTCGTAGCATTATCATAATAAGACCGAGCCGTTTGACAAATTATTTTGTGTCAACATTTTTACATCTTGTTTCGCACAGTTTCCTACAAGCCTAAATATTATGAATAAGTGATGGTTTTAATGAAAATTAGTTTTATTTGAAAATATATTAGCAGGATAAAATGAAAGGTAAATCACCAAGTTCCGGTATTTGATGCAAAAAATCAGGAATTCGATCGCTCATTTTCGGTTCAAAATCCTTATCATAAATTTATTGAGGATTCACATGCGAAAACCCGTTTGTAGATATCTTATGTTGTTTTTATGCAATTTAAATGAAAAAACGATTCGATGCGAAAGATATCACCGTCATTTAAAAGTAGCCGATAGAAAAATAAATATTAATTTTAGTATCCAATTTTAACTTTATGTGGCGTCCAATGTATGATTCCATTTTGTTTTTATATTTTCGCCAAGCGATATATTTACCAACTTTCAATTTTTAATGAATATGAAGAAAATGAATATTATGAAATTAAGTCCTTGTCACCCCTTATGTGGACTACTAAAACTACAAAATTCACTGCCAAAGATTTCGATTTCCCAAACCAACCTGAAATGGCTGCATCATTTCTTATTAATAATCAGAAGTTTTTATGGGATCGCAATGCTGTGAGGTAATTTCACAAATTATTGTTACGTTTCAAAATGTGCCATTTTAGATCTTTAGAAGTTAATTTTTAAAAAATTTACCGGCTCAGATTTTCGTCTGGAGATTATATTTTTAAACTTCATTTTGAAAACAAACTTCGATTTTTAGCATTTAAAACTTAATTATTTTTTTACTATTTTTGATAGTCATGGCCGATACATGAAAAAATCCTATATTGCAGAAAAAAAATCTGGAAAATTTCTGAGTGATTTTAACCATGGACCATGGTGAAACCGACAGTTTGAAGTAAAAAACCGCTATTTTTTTTATATCATATTTTTTCTGCTGAAATTTTACTCTTGGGCGAGATAAAACTTTAGCTGAGAAGAAAAGGTAATTTATTACCTTAAGGTATTAGTAATAGCATATCACTAATAGCAAAGGCTTTTGAATGTTTTCGAGAATGGTACGGTCGATTCAAGAAATTCAAAGCATATCTCAGGGTCAATGAGTTGATATATCGCATTTTTTTATGTTTTTTTTAAATCACTAGCCGGGTTACTGGTAATAAGGTGCAACTAAAAACCCCTTTTCCACTTCGCTAAACTTTTATCTTGCCTTAATTTTTTCTTCAGATAATAATTGATAACAGTATAATAATGTTTTTTAGTGCATCAGATTATGAACATTTGACAAGAATGGCTGCTGGAATAGATTTTGAAAATTTATCTGAAGATCTTCAAAGAAAACAATTGTTATATAAAATGATGAAAGATAGGGAAGAAAAAACTAAGGACCAATAATATATTTTAAGTTATTCAATACTGTTATACAAAAGATATAATTTTAATATGAAAACAATTCAAGTCAATTTTCGAATTTATATGGGAGTATATTTGTGGTATTTTTAATGCCTTACTTTTACTATACAAATTGAGTATGCGGAACTCAGCAATGCCGAAAAATATCAATTTAGGAAATGTTTCATTTCTTTATGAATATTAATCAAAAAGTTTGTATTTTTCGACTTAATTTTTTTATATTGCACAAATGTTGTTCTCAAAATATTAAACTTATCCGTAGGGTTACGCACAGTGATATTTTCGATTTTTTAACGAGTATTTTGAGTAAAAAACGAAGTTCTACTGAAGAATTAAAAAATTTACGGTAGCTTGAGGGTATATCTGAAGGTTTCCAAACAGACTTTATCATCAACCTATTTTGTAGAGAATTTTCCGACGAGTATTTTGACTTATATCTTTTTTTGAATTTTAAGATTTTTTCACAAAAATCGGGTTTAGGGCTGAAATTTTATGTGATTTCAAATCATCAGTTCCGAATTTCGATCTAAAATTTTATCTAGCATATCAATTTTGTGAGTAAACTCATTTGACTCTAAATACTGCTCGAAAAAATAATTAAAATTCAATTTTTCATCGTTTTTTGTCAAAAATATTTTCTAAATTTTCAAAAAAAAAGAGAAATTCACAAGCATTTTCAGACACCCCAAGACGAAATTTTCATAAAGGGGCTCCATACGATTTTAATCCAGGCTTTGTCTACACTTTGCAGCATAAATTTAAAAAATTCAATGNCTAGACACCGACTCATATTATCAGTGATTTGCGCATAAGATGGCGATATTTCTAAAAATCTTATTTTTGTGCTTTTCAACCGCGGAACGTCATTGATTAATTATTTTCATGATTGTATTATATTCCAGTTTTCCCGTGCGTGACCCTACTTATCCGCCTACGCATTTTCAAAGCAAAATAATAATCTATAACCCAGATTAACCGGGTATTGATCACTGTTTTCGAAAGTGACGTTTTTCTGTGCTAATTTGACCAATATGTCCAAAAATAAAAATCCTGTAATTCAGAATGTATCGAAATCGATAAATCCGAGATTATGTCAGATTATCAATTTTGGCATTACATTTGTGTAGCAATTACACTTTTATCAAATTCAAATTCAATTTTTAACGATTTTGTGCACGATGACATTCCCGCAATTGTGCGCAATCCAGATGTTCAAGGGCAAACGACTTTACTTACACTTATCAAAAATGATTTCTGGGGAAAGCCAATGTCAGAATTAACAAGTCACAAGTCCTACAGGCCGCTGACTGTGTTTTCTTACAGGTAATATATTTTATTATCAAACCAAAATTTTATTCTTCAAGGTCAATAAATCAACAAAAACCTACGTTTTTTATCTAATAGTAAAACGTATATACTATTTAGTATACTATTTATAAAACGTCTTAATTTTAATAAATTCTGTGATTTCTGTCTATAAAGACAATTTGGGTAAAATATGGCCAAAACTACTATATGAGTCAACTCAAGTGTCCCAGGAAAAGTGGGTCTATGCATATTCGAAAATAACTCATTAGCAAGCTGTAACTCTGTGAATCGTACAGACCGTTTTTTCCGGGACACTTGATTTGACTAATATTATATATGAGTCATATAGTACACTTTTAGATTATGGTCCGTCCCTCTATAAAGACAATTTGGGAGAAAAATCCAAAGGGAATATTTTCAAAGATATCTATGAAACACCTTTTTTTCTAAAAAATTTGTGAAATGTTAGGCGATTTGGTTTTTTTTTGACAAAAGACTTTTTTTTAGTGAAAAGTTAAAAAAAAGTTACCTAGGGGTTCTCATTATGGTCTGAAATTAATGATGAAAATAAAAATTTAGGCGTCCTATTTAAGAATATAGCTCTGAAATCTACATATCAGTTTTTTTTAGATTGAATCGACTTTTCTTTGGTAATTCACCTTTTTCATTTCACCTGGTCAATGTTTTACTTCATTGCTTCTTGGTATCCCGATTTTACAATTTTCTCCGACGATATGGTCATTCAAAAACATCTTGTGCTATATCTGTTCTATTTTTCGGCCTTCATCCCGTAAACTCCGAATCCATTGCAAATTGTGTCGGCCGGGCCGAAATTTTATCGGCCCATTTTTTTCTTTCGGCCATACAAAATAGAAATGACGCCAACGCATCTGGTTTATATGCGTTTTTGGCCATGATGTCAAAAGAAGGCGGNCGAATTCCTAAAAACTGAGTATTTAAGACCTTGTTGTTTTAAAAATAAATTGTGAGATAAAGCTGATAAAGAAAAATTTCAGAGAAATCCCAAAAAAAAGTAGGATAAAATATATTTCGAACGGCTCATCCGAAAAAAAATTTTCTATCATTTTTCAGAAATTAATTGCTAACTCTATGGGCGATTTGAACCTTGAACTTCAATTTCGTTTATTTTTGTCCTTTCCGGTCTTTTCAAAAAAATGAAAGCCACTTTTATGGCTCTATGAGTCTAGGGGTTAAAGTGAAGAAAACCTGCAAAGAACAATTTGAATAATCTCACCTGTCCTTATGAACATAAACCACAATATTTTGTTTAATGGGCACCCCTGTGAAAACCAAACGGTAAGAGATATCGAGGAACGGTTTTTTGTATCCGATAGTCAAGGAAATTTTAACCGACAATAATTTTTTCGATTTATGACTTCGACCGGTAATCAGCGAAAAACCGGTAATTTACATATTTTAGAGGTAGTAAAAGTGCTCTTTACATCACCATATGGTGTCGGGTGGCACAGCAAATATTGCCAAAAGTTTCTTTTTGCAAAGTTACCTTATTGCTTATAAAAAAACCGTTTCCCGATACCTCTAACCGTTTGGTTTTCAGAAGGGGGGGGGTGCCCATTAAAAAAAAGTTACCTAGGGGTTCTCATTATGGTCTGAAATTAATGATGAAAATAAAAATTTAGGCGTCCTATTTAAGAATATAGCTCTGAAATCTACATATCAGTTTTTTTTAGATTGAATCGACTTTTCTTTGGTAATTCACCTTTTTCATTTCACCTGGTCAATGTTTTACTTCATTGCTTCTTGGTATCCCGATTTTACAATTTTCTCCGACGATATGGTCATTCAAAAACATCTTGTGCTATATCTGTTCTATTTTTCGGCCTTCATCCCGTAAACTCCGAATCCATTGCAAATTGTGTCGGCCGGGCCGAAATTTTATCCGCCCATTTTTTTCTTTCGGCCATACAAAATAGAAATGACGCCCACGCATCTGGTTTATATGCGTTTTTGGCCATGATGTCAAAAGAAGGCGGAATTTTTTGTCTTGCTGTTTTAGTCGCTCTAGAAGTATTTGCTCTTTTGAAAAACCTTTGGGCCGAAAAAACTCCATCATTCCGGAACTTTTTTAATGAAGAATTTTGGCTATTTTTTACATCGAAGTTGTTACTTTGGCTTGGATATTTGTTGATGTTTATTTCGCTTCGGCTTTGGATTCTTAATGGGGCCTATCCTATATTCACACCATCTGATAATCCAGGTAAAATAAATAATTGTTTTTTTGAAATTTTAATTCTAAATTTGATATCATACCAAACTGGTCAAAAACGATTTTGATGGATTTTTATTTCATTATTGATATCACAGTTCATGCCAATTTAATTTATTTGTTATCAAACTAAGCCATAAAATGACTATCTCAAATCAAATACAGCCAGCAGTTTCAGATCATTTTTTGACAAAAACTTTTAATTGATTTTGAACTTAGCATTTTGAAATGTGAAATTAAAATTATTTTTTGATATTTCAAAAACCATAATAATTCAAGGAAATCTATGAAAAAATGTATAAAAGTATGTTTGTAAACTTTTTTCTGTATTTTGTGTCTTTAATAAATATAAGCAGAAGTTCAAAAAACACATCTAAAAACTTGGTACGGTTAGAGACACATTAAGGGGGTGTCTTTTCAACGCAAATCAGGAAGGAAATGAAAAAGTTACTCAATTTCGATGAATTATTTTTCTTCAAGTAATTAAAGCATTTTAACACTATTGGCGGTATTTTTAGCTTCATATATATTCCGGAAATTGCAAATTCCAAATTTGGAAAAAAAATATTTTATTTTTTCGACTAATTTTGAATTTCGACATTCGATTTTTGGGGCCCAGAGATAAAATGAGAAACAAATTAAAAAATTTTCGTCCCTATTGTTTTCAGTCAGCGTCTGCTTATAACTCTCAGGCAAAGCATGACAATTTATCTCGTAAAATGACGGAGGTGTAGGGATTTAAAATCAAGCTAGATTTAAGCTTAAAAACTCGTTATTCGCAAATTACAAGCGCGATAAATACAAATACTCAAATTTTCGTCCCTTGTTTTTTGATCAAATTTATGTTGTACATTTTAAGAAAAAAAAGGTCATAGCTCAAAAACTCAGGGAGGAGTAAGGATTTGAAATTCGAAGACAACTAAATTTCGAGCTTCGTTCCCGGCGGAACTGAGAAACTTACACGTAAATAAGTTTCAGTTATCGACAGGTTTTCGTTCAATTTAATCGTTGCTGGTAAATTCAGGCAATTATTATTTTTTTTTGCTGGTAAACTCCATTATAAAAGTCCCTTTTCTGCTAATTTTGCGTTGACCACCCCCGCGTTAACCAGCTCAAAAAACTTGTGACAGTTAGGAGTTTGTGCTGGTTTGAGAACGAGGACTGTTATTCTATTTTTTTGCCAAACCTTTAGTATTAACTAATTTTTCTAGGTGCCCATGCTCCTACAACCCTTGGACACTATGGTACAATTTCATATTACTGGTTTGTTCACTATTGGTTACTCTTCTGTCCAAAAAATTTAGCCTATGATTGGGCCTATGGATCGATTCCGCTTCTTGACAAATTTTCGGACCCAAGATTCTTATGTGTTTTATGCTTCCTCATTTTTGCGGGTCTCCTTGCACTTTCTATTTTCAATCGATATCTTCTTGGTAAAAAGTCTTATTTCGGAATTGTTGGGATAAGCGAAAAATTGCTTTTGGCCATTTTACTTTTATTTTTTCCATTTATTCCAGCTTGTAATTTATTTTTCACCGTTGGATTCGCCATTGCAGAGCGAGTCATGTACACTCCGTCAATGGGCTTCTCTATAATAATGGCAGAAGGTACGATAATGTGTTAAAAAAACCACCATTTTTTCGTCAAAATTTTATTATTTTTTCGTCAAAAAATATTATTTTCAAATGTGTCTATAAGAACGGCGTATATTTGAACAAACCGACAGAAATTCGGCAATTTTTGGCCAGTTTAGAGACCAGTTCTACGGGACCAGTAAGTATTATCTTCGATATAGACAAAACGACACTCTTAAAAATGTATGAATGAAAAGTTTTAAAGACAAATTTGACAGTAATTGAATTTTATTTTTCGTTATAAAAAATTTTAGTAAACAAAAAAAATTTTGTCAAAAAATATTCTGACGAAAACAATATCTCCCAATTCGTATTGTAGGACGGACCCTTCGGATCCATTTTTTTTTAAATGTTTGCCTACGTTACTTTATTGGGACGTACATCAAGACCAAGTCAATTTACGATGAATATATTTTCCGACTAGGTATTTTGAACTCGACCAATCTGGAACACACCAATCGTTTCATTTAGGGCCACATTTTATTTAATCAGGTCCGTTATTGGACGCCCAAGCGGAAATCGCATCCGTCTACTAAGCCTTTTTAAAGAAACCTACTGTATAGTTAAAGGATTTTATTTAGGAATAGCAAACTTATCAAAACGCGATTCAAAATCTGCAATATCCGTTAAAAATATGTGTTCTCGTTATGTTTATTCTCTTTACAATGAAGCAACATATTCGAAATGATTGCTGGGGAGATAAATCGAAATTATTTGCTGCTGGATTATCGGTACATCATTATAATGCGAAAATGTTTTATAACTTTGCAAATGTCCAGCGAGATAAAGAGAAATATGAGGATGCAATTGTAAGTAGAAACTATACATGTATGATAATAAAATGGAATTAAGAGGGTACTGGTCTCAATGTTTTAACGTCGCCATGAGATCTAACAAATCTCATAAGACTGCTAGAACGCTCAGAAAACAAATACGGACTAAAAAAAAATCAAAAAAAGTTCGAAGATTTCAAACATTTTATTTAAAACAAAAATCAGTCTAAATTTGTATTTTTCCAGCGCAAGAAAAGTTATTTTACTTCGTCCAAAAATTTGATAATTCATTATTTTATTCTAATCATATTGACACTTCATATATAAACTATTATATTATATATACTCAGTATATATATTAAATAATAATTTTAAAAAAATAATTTTGACCGCATTAAACATTGATAAAATAAATAAAGGGAAAGAGAAAATTTATAAAATATTAATTGAAATGATAAAAGTTGTACAATAAAATAACAAATGTAAGAAAAATTGTGTCAGGCCGTAATAATAATGGTAAAAATCAAATTAGGCAACTACCAATAATTCAAAAACTTAACATATTTTACAAAAATTCATGCGTTTTGAAATATGTACTATATTTTTAAACTTTATACAATGACGTCGTTTTTTTTTACTTATGTCTAAATTGTTGCATTGAATAGATTGGAAAACTAGACATAGGATGAAGTTGTTTGATAGCTCATTCGAAAGCTAGCGTTTCAAACTAACTAATGCCCTAAAGTCTGGACCTGTACCATTAACCGGTTCACCGGATATAAACCGGAATTTCATTTTTTGGTAGGTTCGAATCTCGATGAGCCCAAATTTTTTTTTCTGAAAATTAGCCGGAAAGTTAATTTTTTATGTTTTTTCATTCTTATATCATGATTGTCTACACATTTACTGCTTGAACTGTATTTTTGATGAATTCATGGAAGAAAAATAACAAGTTTCGATTTTTTCTAAAATTTTATACTGAAAATGCATATATAATATATATCCGGTTACCGGTGAAGCGGTTAGTTTTACAGGTCCAAACTTTAAGGCATTAGTTAGTTTGAAACACTAGCTTCCGAATGAGCTATCATACAACTTCATCATATGTCTAGTTTTTCAATCTATTCGATGCAACAATTTAGGCATAAGTAAAAAAAAACGACGTCAATGTAAATTGTGGAATGTGTTCTGCGTGGTTCGAGTTTATTTTTTGTATTAAATCACTAGTGCCGCGGCCGATGAGTCATCAATCTGGCGCACTCCCCACAATTAGCATTGTACATTTATCAATATTCTAGAATAATATTTTATAAATATTTATAATATATCATTCCAGAATATTTCATGTCTAAAGTTCAATCTCAGCTGTTGATTTTTTACATTTAACCCTTCACCCAAATACGGAATATATTTACTGCACTTTAGTGCATCCTGAATTGAATTCAAACTTTTATACTTTCGATTGATTTTTCATCGATTTCCTTTTTTTCTATTTCAACGGCATTTGAACTTGGCTTGAACTGAAATGAAAAAAATAGGAAATTGGGTCAAATGTATTCTTAAATTTTTGTGACATTAATCAGGTATCTTTCTTTGAGAACACTCGACTACATTATGTATTTGTTCATGTTTGAAACCATAAAACCTGTTGACCTAAAAAAAATACCTAGTTTTTCAAGAGAATATTTTTTTGTTATATCGATTACGCGACTTCCTGGTCGTTATTTACTAGATTTTTGGTCAAATTTTTTAAATAATTCGGCTTTCGAATACAACTCATCCGATTACATTCTTAGGTAGCTTTTTTATATAGCTCAAACTGAGCACAAACATCTTGTTAATAATAACACAAAAAAAGTGGTCTATCGGACCAATTTATTTTATCTTTTTTTCTGAGATTTCTGAAATTTTGTATTTAATATTTTTTCATAAAAAAATTGGAAGCAATGGTCGGATTTGGACCAATTTTTGTATTTTATTATTCACAAGATATTTGAGCTCAGTCTGCGCTATCTAAGAATGTAATCGGATGAGTTGTTTTCAAAAGCCGAATTATTTAAAAAAATTTGACCAAAAATCTAGTAAATAACGACCAGGAAGTCGCGTAATCGATATAACACCTCTCAAGGGGTCAAATTTCAGGTTTTTAATTTTGAAATAAATTTCAAGTAGTGTGACACTACTAGTGTCAAATTAAAAAATGCGTAAAAATGTCTGACGAAAAGTTGTACTAATTGCCAAAAAATTGTCTTCGAAGGATATTTGTTTTTCTCATAATCGACTTTTCAAAATTTTACGGTTCAATTTTCGGTATCACTGGACATCCGTTCTTACATGGCAGCGACAAAAAAGTTACCTCAATGAAAGATGAGATACAAAATTAATTTTATTATAAAGGTTTTTTATGAAGAAGCAATTCGTCTCCATCCAAAATATGCAAAAGCGTACGATAATCTTGGTGCAATATTTGATGACGGAACTCCCGACGGTATGGATAAGGCTGAACAAATGTATAAAAAAGCAATTGGGATAAATCCGCATCATCCAAGTCCCTACTGTAATCTAGCTGGATTACAAACTCTTCAGGAAAGATTTCCCGAAGCGGTAGCCACCTTATTAGCCGTGAGAAATTATGACAAATATTATTATTCGGCAACGGTTAAATTGGCTCAAATTATGCATAAAAGGGAGGGCTACCAATATTCATTTGGAGCAGAAAAATTTATTTTTTGTTGTTTTTCAGGCGGGATATAAATTCAGCGACTGATAATAATTCGGTCGAGTCGAAACGGTACATTTGAATCGAAATTTTTCGAAACTGGTGGACGTCTAAACCAGTATAGCGAACATCCACGGTAAAAAACATGGTCTATTTGCCGAGATCTAAACATTAGACGTCATGACGCGTCAGTCGAAGTCTTTCGAAGTTTTTTCGAATCGGATGTACTGTTTTTTGGATCCTTCTGAATAATTTTTATCAGCCGGTTAATTTCAAACCCGCCTACCATTGTTTGAACACATTCTTGAAAAAAAAACGAATCAAATTAACATCAGAAAAAACAGTTTGATGGTTTTTCACTTATTTTTGAGGGCATTATTTAAACGGAAAAAATAATTTTTACCCTTCTTTAACCATTAAATGAAATTTGTATACTAAGTATATCTATTATGATGCCCGGGTAACACTAAAAACTTATTCCCTATTCTTTTAACAGGCAAATAAGTTTTTAGTGTTACCCGGGCATCATAATGGATATACTATTGTGAAACAGAGTACACATTTTTGGTCGACATTTTTAAAAATGCCTATCTTTTACTGTGAAAAGTGCGTAGGCGGAAATCAGCACTCCAGGTAAAATACAAAATTACGAAATATTTCATTATTCCAATAATTTTTTTATTTTTGCATTGATCGCGGTCGGTTTCTAGTATACAAATAAATCCAAACTTTGTATTTTACGAACATGCTACTTTTTATTCCACACGTTTTTTCTTCAAATTGGTAGACTTTTCCGCCTACGCATTTTTCATAGCAAAAGATAGGAGAAAAAAAGTCGACCAAAAATGTATACTCTTTGTGAAACTAGTTAAATGATTCATCAAAATAAATATACAAGTTTATTTTTAATTATTTATTATTAGATTACTCATTGAAAACCCATCTCAATCGAATAATCAAAACCAGAGAAATTGAACTATCATAATCAAAACGGTATATAAAATTACAAAATTTATAAAACTGTTTGACGTCTAAACTGGGTTTCTCGAGAACTGGACTATATATCCTGTCTTTAAGATTTGACCGTTTTTTTTAATAGGTATCGAAAATACCTATACAGCATGTCACATTTTTGCTTGCGATCTTAGTGTTTTGCTTTAGCTCACCTCCACCGATCAAAACGTTTGCATTGTCAAACACGTAGGTGTTTAACAAATTTGAGTTCTAATTGACGAATAAACGGTGTCAACAGTTTCGAGCAAAAAACTTAGATCGCAAGGAAAAATGTGACATGCTGTATTTGTCGAGATTCAAACTTCACCCTTTTAAAATTTTCGAGTCAGATATATGTTTTTTGAGAAAATTGGACTCGACCGAATTGTTAGTCACTAAATTTATTTCTGGACACAAAAATTACTAAAAAAAATTTGTAACCCTTCAAAAAAGAGGTTTTGACCAAGATGCAGAAGCTCTTTATCAGCATATTTTACTGTTATTCAAAAATGATAATGTAAGAATGGCTGAGCCGTATAATCACTACGGAACACTTTTGACCGATTTAAAAAGATATGAAGATGCGATCCAATTATTTGAACAGTCTATTCAAATTGATCCAAATAATCCTGATCCAATGGTTAATTTAGCTTGGGTCAAACAAACTCTGGGAGCTGAAACACAGGCTGAAAAGTTATATATGAAAGGTAATTTTTGGCATTTAAAATCGAATTTGAATAGAAAACGTTTTCTGTATAATAGAAATCGAATACAGCAATTTTATATCATTTTTTTTGTAAAAAACTTGTAATTTAAGTTTGTTTTGATTTTTAATCTAGAATTGTTTACTGTTGAAATATAAAAAATCAACTTGAACTTTTTTTGATATTTGAAAAACCATAATAATTTAAGGAAATTTATAAAATTTTATTTAATTTTTCTGCAATTTTGCCTTTCGGGGCTTTCATAAATAGAAACCGAAGTTCAAAAACTCCTTCCGAAAAACTTATACCAGTTAAAAAACGAGGACTGTATTAATAATAAAAAATTTAATGACGACAAATAAATTACATTTTCATGCATATGATATAATATGTACCTGTTCCTCAGAACCAAAATCTAAATTACTAAAATTATTAGCTCTGGATATCAAAGTTTCTGTGCCTGCTCTCATGCGACTTGGTGCTTTACGATTCCAACAAAATCGTGTGCTCGATGCTGACGAATTATACAAACGTGCTCAATTAATGGACCCTACAAATCTCCAAATTCCTGTCGAGCAATCCGTTGTTTTATCAAAAATGGGAAAGAATAAAGACGCATTAAATTTATTAAACTCTGCAAGAATGGAGCGAGATTTGTCCTGTACGCATCCAGAATTACACTTAAATCTAGCAAAACTTTACGCCAATGAAAAACGTCATATCGTCGGGTCATCTCTTTTAGAAACGTGCGTCAGGAATGCAAAACAGAATTCTTTGGAGCCCGAAGTACTGGCTGAAGTAAATTATATTCTTGGCGGAATTTATGATCAAATTGCCAAAAATCACCGGGGTATTGTTGAGTCAAATGGAGAAAAACCAGAAGAATTAGCGATAAGAAAATCGAAAAAAGTTTTACATGAAGCTATTGAGTTAAAACCAGGGGATGCCGATTATAGAGTTTTGTTGGCTCAAATTTATTTGAGGTCTAAGAAAATTGATGTCGGAGTCGGTATTTTGAAAAGAGCGCTGAAAATTAATCCAAATCATGAAAAAGCGTTGATTATTCTCGAAAAAGTGAAAAAGCTTCATGGCCCTCAAGTTGCTTAATGTAATTGTATTTTATCTTCCATTATAGGTAGGAAAAATGTCGGAAGAGATTTTGAGAAAATTGCCTCGAAATAGTGCTCTGACAATACTTATATTTTGAAGTCATAACTTATGACTCATAAGGAGGATAGCCTTTTTTACGTTAACGTAAATTTTCAGTTTGTTTTTCGAAATTTTATTTTTCCAAATTTTATGTGATTCTTTATGACCTCAATATCAGGAATCATCAAAGTTATTTCTAGATCCTTATACTCAAAATCTCCTCAGACATTGTTTCTTATTATAGGTTGTCCGACTCAGTCTATTTTAACTTGCAAATTAAAGTTTATGGTTTTTATACACTAAATTCTAGTTTTCAAAGTTTCCGACAATTTACATTTTGCAAATCCAAAATTTTTTTGTATTTATTTTTAATAGAAACTGAGGCCGGCATATTAATTTTCGCTATATTAGTTTATTTTTCGCGAAAACCGTTATTCGTCGAAAATTTTGAATTTTTCAAGTATAAAAAAAAATTTCTAAAAATTGTTTTGCCCAATTGGCTACAACGATTTCTCAACATAATTATCAGCATTTTAGATATCATAAATGTTAGTTTGAATAATCCTATATGACAGGTTCAAAGGTTATTTTTTCTGTATCAACTGTAAGTATTTTATCAAATTTCTGTATTATCCTATATTCCTTCTGTTTACAATTGCCTTCTTTACCTAAATAATAATTTGAAAAATATTTTTTCTTCAATTTTAAGAATGTAAATAATGATATTTTTGTACTTCTTATTCCATTTCACTTCTGCCTCAGTCGGCGACCGCACAAATTGGCATAAAACATGTTTATCAGATTGCTTCCAAAATCAGTGTAATTTGAAAGAGATTACATTTCCAGTTTATTCGTTTCCTTTCAGTCCTTTGCCATGTTCATTACAGTGTAAATCAGATTGTATAGAGTTTGCTAATCAAAATATACAAATTCACTGGAATAAAACTGTTCAATTTTATGGAAAATGGCCTTTCAAGAGAATAGCCACGGCTTTTTAATAAAATATTTTTTATCTTTATTATTTACGGTTGTTTTTTCCGATGTCTTGCCGTATTTCGCAAGACAGCTTTAAAAGTTCAGGGGCTATTATTGGTTAAAATTTAAATGGGGGTTAAATTATGTAGGAAGAAATTTGGTTGTAGATTCCTTCCTTTTGGCTGTTTTTTAGATACTTCAGAACTAGTACATACGATCTTTTCGAAATTTTGGGTCATAATATAACTTTTTATGCTGCGAGGTGTAGCGGAGCCGTTTTTTTTATTTCCGGTTAACTACCGGAAATTCACTAGAAGTTATTGGTTTCGGGAAACCGGCTCGACCGATTTTGCAAGGAATCCGAAAAAATTATCAAAAATGAAAATTGACACCGGTAAGTGGTCATATTTCATGATTTTGCTTTATTTTAACTTGAACAGTGAGATCACTTGAAAACTTGAGTTCAGATGCAGTTTTAGCTCAGGAATTTGATAAAATTATCAAAAATGAAATGTAGCACCGTTAAGGGGTCATATTACAGAATTTTGCTATCAAATTTTATTTTAGATAATTTTTCGGATTCCTTGTTTTTTTGGATTATATTCTGTAAAAATAAAGAAATAGTTTTTGAGAAACCAATAATTTCCAGTAAATGTCCGGTAATAAACCGGAAATCGAAAAAAACGGCTCTGCTACACCACGCAGCATAAATAGTTATATTATGACCCAACATTTTAAAGAGATCGTATGTATCACTTCTGAAGTATCTCTCCGAGAAATATAAAGTATCTAAAAAAACAGACCTAAACATTTCTTAAATAATGTTCAAATTGTAGCCCTTGAAACCCCCCCCTCCAAGTTTTGCTTCAAATGAAAAAATTAAGAATGATATCGAATTAAAAAATATTAAGCTTGCAACTTAAAATGGGGTTTATTATCAAGGTTTTCCAATATTCTGTCATGATAATTCCCCCCATTTTTTATACCTAAGTAAATCCAAATCGATTAAACAATGTCGAATCATTACCTAAAATTACAATCGATACTGCAGCTTTATTCAAAAAAAATAAATTCGAACAAAATGAAATATAAATAATGTAGTTAACTCGGTTTAGTGCAATTATGAGTATCAAATAAAGTGACTTTTAACTCGAAAAAATATCTTAGAAAGTGTTTGCTCTTCTCGTTTTGCACCCCGAAACGAGGAAATAATTGTATTTTACAATTTGACCTCATTCAGCACGAACCCCCTGGGACCCTGCCTTTTTTCCCAAATAAAAATATTTTCGACAATTAATATTTTTGAGTAAATAAAGGGAAACTAGTAAATTTTTCAACTTATTCTTTTAAAAGCCGCTTGAAAGGTAATTGCGAGGAGATTGCCTCGGTCGTTTTTTCTCTGGGGAATTGCATTTTTACAGTTATTGGCTATTGGATGAGTATACAACGCCATAGAGAATTAAGGGTTGATTATTATCACAAACTGGTAACCGGTCAATGTGTGATTTCGACCATAACCTGGCTTTGTTCCGCTCAATTTCATGCGAGAGATACTTTTATTTCGGAAAGATTGGATTATTTTGGGGCTGGTGCTATGATATTTTATTCCTTGTATTTGACACTTCATCGAAACTTTATTCGTTATACAACCTATTTAAGATCTACAATACTTGGCGTCTATTGGTGAGTTTTTCAAAAACGATAAAATCTTTAAAAATGATAAGACAATTTTTGAGAGAAATTAAACAGTTTATTTGAAATGATATTCATTAAATATAAATCAAATTCTATGGATATATATACTAGAAGTACAAAAAGTCATAATATAGCAAACAGATTCATTTCATGACAATAAAATTAAAAAACAAATACAACATCTTTATGCATATTTTGCAAATTGTGTAATTTACGCTTTTACCGAAAAACCCGAAATAAAGTCTGTCTAGGCAGACAAAATCGTAAAATTTCAAAGACCATAAAAATGTAGCGAAAAAATAGGAGTTTTATGCATGTACGTTTTCAAATTTCGACTTGATTCGGTTTTATTACCATCATTAGAATGCACACATATGATAACATTTTCTCTAATTAATTTTTCCAAATATCAGTAATAGTAATTAAGTGTATTTAATTAAGTGTGATAATCATCTAAAAAATAAAAATGCAGTATCTTAAAAGATCGGCCGAATTTTTTTTTGTTAATGTTTTTTTTCGGAGATTTTAGTTCCGATTTTTTTGTATTTTTTCATTCAAAACTAAAAATTTTACCTACTGCGCACCCAATTTTTTAACCTACGCGATCAGAAAAAAAATATTGAGAAGATCGATTTTTAAAATAACCGGAAACTTTGTATTGAACGGGCAAAAATCAACATAACAAGAACATTTATCATGATTTTCTGCTTATTATATTATATGCATAATTAACCTGATAGAAATAGATTATTGTTTAATATTTTTCTTATCGATTATTTTATATTCGACAGCTGGCATGTGGCGCGACTCTGGACCAAATTCGACTATGGGTTAAACATGAAAATTTGTATTATTTTCGGAATCGGATCAGTGGTGTTTTGGGTGAGAATCTTTCTGATTGAGAGGGAAAAGCATCTTTTTCGAATCGCTGCATTGACCATTTTCACTAGTGCTTTGCTCCTTTTGGAGGTTTTTGACTTTCCGCCGATTTGGGGCGTTTTTGATGCTCACTCGATCTGGCATTTAGGTAAAGGGCTTTTAAATGGGAAGAGAATAGATATTGATATAAAAAAAGGTGTGAAACCTGTTTTTATATGCATTTGCGATAATGATTTTTATCGGGGTTTTTAAATATTTATTTTCAGCGTCAAGTTTATAGTTTTGAAAGTATTCGAGATGAAAATAATCTTTTGAAAATCTACTACTATTTTTTTATAAGGGAAAAACGGTCGAAATTCTGCCAAAACCTACGCATTTTTCAAATTTTAGAAAAATGTTCATTCATTGTGGCCGATGTGTCTTTTGTACAATCTCGAGACATATGATAAGATTTGAACCCATGCTCAGGCCTATCCAAATAAGAGAAATAAACTTTCTTCTGATAAATCTCTTTAAAATTAATAATTTTTCAAAAACCATAAAAAAATTAAGGAAATTCGTTCAAAATTTACGTTTTTTCAAAGTCAAAAAATTTGGCTTATTATTTGAGCTCTCTAGCTCCAGTATTTTGATTTTTAGAGCTACATTTGTCGAGGGAACGTTTTTCGCGTTTGAAAATGTAAAATTCGCTGGTAAGACAAATACGACAGTAGTTGCAAAATAAATATAATTACATCGTTAATCAATAGGTTAGTGCGAAAAGATAAAAAAAAATGCGATAAAAATTAAAAAATTTCAGCGCCCTACTTATAAACTCTACTCACTTTGAGTGATTAAAATGTGAAATATAATTAATCTAAATCTACCGCGGAAACAGCTCTAATAAACAGTCACGATGCCTTTGCCGTTATTTCTTTATGAGTTTATTTACGATGATGTCCTCTACCTACAAAAGATTCAAAGAAAATAAAAAAATTAAAAATTTAAAAGTATACTACACACAAAATGCCTTCTTACCCATTTTAGCCTTATTATTATACAAAGAATCAAAGTAAATCACCTTTAACTCTTCAAAAAATAATTCTGAGAAAAACAAATCAAAGTGCTTATACCAAAATGCTACTCAAATATAACTGTTGATTTAATAAAGAATTTATTATGATTTTTCTAGAATGGTTAAAATGTGCGCTTCACCTGTGCAACAGGAAACGAGATATGATAGGCAAATTCGATTATGGGGAGAACATGGTCAACTAGCTCTAGAACAATCAAGAGTTTTATTTATTGGAGTTAATGCGACTACATGCGAGGTAATTTAGGGTATACCGTATACAGTGTAGTAGAGTAGGGTGTACAGTGAACTGAAAAATAATTTCAGAGAATATGGGTGTCAAATTTCGATAAAAATATATATCGTATCTATATAACTATAGTTTTCCTAAAGTTGAAATTTACCTATTTGATATTCGATTTTATCGCTCGTTTAAATTTGAAAGATCAAATTTCTCGATAAAATAGTCACATTAAAATTTGTCATCATTATCTTAAAATTCATTTGTTATAATATTTATCGTTTTTTCGAAAAATCTTTACCTAAAAAACAGAAAGGCATAAAAAAGTCACTGTAAAATAGACCTTCTGATTTTTTTGTTGAGATTTTTTTAAAACAAATGCGTTTGAAAACCTTTAAACAACTATGCTCTAGAAAAATCATATAAAAAAAGCGCAAAATTCTCTACAAACGACGTTTCGATTTAAAAAAATATTACATTTCATCAAAAAAATGTCGACGATTACAACACTTTGAACCGAAAAACATCTTTTATAACCTTGATTTTAAATCCAAGGTCTTTAAAGATCTGAGTCTAGTCTCGCCAAATTGTCGTCATTTACGAAAGTCACTTATCTACGACTGAGACTATTTAAGATCGTAGAGGTGGGGGGGGTTCACTTAAATGAAAAGGTACCTAATGCAAGTTTTCTTGAGGGGATTTTTAATACACAGGTGGTTCTATTGATTTTACACGCGCTTGCGAAATTTTATCTGTGAAGATTATCACCAAAAATAAAATAATTTTTTTAAAAAAGTAAACTTGTTTGAAAAATTAAAATAATATTCGAGTTTTAAGAAGGGTATTTTGTCCGTGAGATAGATACTGGTGTATAAGATCATTCGGAAATTCTGGGCCATAATAAAACTTTCAAACTCCATGTCACTACAGCGTCTATTTTTCGCTTTACGATTTTTTACAGTAATTTTTGTTTTTTTATATCGATAAACCAATAATTTTTAGTAAATGTCCGGTAAAAACCAGAAAACGAAAACCGGGCTCTGCAGTGACGTCGTTTTTTTTGTCGATGTTGCTTTGAAAGTTATTAGCTGTTATTCTCCCCGAGATAAAATTACCTTCGAAAAAAACGAACCAAAACGGCAATTTTCAAAAGCATTTTTTTGCTCTTGGACAAACCGCCAAAATTTAAAATGGACTTATAGACAAAGACTACTGTAGCTTTTCTTCTGAATCTCCAATTCAGGTTGCGAAAAATTTAATCTTGCCTGGTATCGGTCGGCTCATTTTGATGGATAGTGGCGAAGTTTGTGAATCTGATCTGATTTCTAACTTTTTTCTCATGAAAGAAGATCTCGGAAAAAGTAAATCGGAATGTGCTTTTCATTGGCTTAGCGAGCTTAATCCAAGTGTCAAATGTTCGTTTGAAGAGAGAAATTTAGAACAAATGATTGATCAAAATCCCAATTTTTTCAAGGAATTTTCATTAATTTTGGTTTCAAGGATTTTGAAGGAAAATTTGGATGGGCTTAAAAATATTGTATATAAAGAAACCATTCCGATTATACAGGTATAAATTACTACAGCTGGCTTTCATATGACGCCTTTGAAAAATTGTAACGTAAAAAATAAATCGATTATTGCCTTTTTGGTACCTGATAAAATCTATCTGATAAAATTTTATGTCTACAATAAATAAATATCAGGGAAATCGAAAATTACCTTGAAAATTTTCAAAAGTACCACTTGTCTCACCAAGATAAATCGATGTCAAGGAAATCGGAACTGGCCCATAAAACGTTAAACAAAATTGCCACAGTGGCATTTGTAAATTTTAAGATTATCTGATAATCATTTTCCATGAAATTTCTAAAACCTCAAAATTTACAAAAATTGTTCATTTTTGCTATAGGGAGGGCCAATATCGCCGAAAGTTTTTTGCCAAAACTTCGGCGATATTACCCCCCCCCCTTTGTGCTGAGGGCCTATATATCGCGGGAAAAAAATTTCGTTAAAAATTTTTGGCGATATTGCCCCTCCTGTATCTATTTTGCTTTGCCAGCCAGTTTTTGGGCCTACACAATGCTATTATTCAACGTTAGCCGCCTACGCATAAGTGAATGTAATGAAATCTCTTTTGGGGGAAAAACATTGTGGTGGATGTATTTAAAAAAAACGACATATTAAACCCAACCAACTGTTCTCAATGAATTTCAATCAAATTTAGGTAGAATCTTTTGGAATGTTTGGGAAAATTCGATTGATAATGAATGAACATGCTGTTTTCGAAGCTCATCCCGATTATCAAGTACCCGATCTTCGTTTGGATGTTCCTTTTCCCGATCTTATCAAATATTGCGAAAGTTTCGATTTGGATAATATGGATTCTGCAAAGCATAAACATATTCCTTATATTGTACCGATGTATTTAACGCTAAAAACCTGGCGGGAAAATAACGACAATAGAATTCCAAATTATAAAGAAAAGAAAGAGATAAAAACTAATTTCAACAAAATGAGGTAAATTTGATTCCGATAAATTCACAATTTCAATTTTTGCTGGCTGAAAAAATACTGTTAAGGGGGTATGGGACTCTGATTTAATAAATGGCCTTAAGAGACATCAAAAATGCTCAAATTGATTGGGGTGATATCAAAGTGTACTACCAACCAGGGTTCGGCAGATTTTTTGAAATCGTTTGCTCTGCTCTAGCACCATTTTTTTCGGTTCGCTCTGCTCTGCTCTAGGAGCATATTTTGAATGGTTTTCCTGCCTTGATTTTCAAAACGTTTGCTATGCTTTGCTCTACCCTGATTTTTCAAAACGTTTGCTCTGCTCTAAAAAAGTAGAGCAGAGCAAACTCTGCCGATCGCTGCTACCAACCAAAGCACCAAATTTTTTTTCGAAATTTTCGCATTTTTTCGATTTTTTTTTCCAAGTATTTTCTAAAAAATGACGTTGAAAAATAACGTTGCTGTGAATTTGACCACTAAAACTACAAAATGTCATCTTGACGTAAGCCAACTTTCTGATCAGTGTTTCCGTGGCTTTTTTTGAGCCTACTTTCCAAAAAATCGAAGCACATTTTTTACGGATTTTTTTCACGTGACCTTGAAAAATTCATATTTTGAACTTCAGCCGAAAATTGCATAAAATCCCACCTTAATCTATTAGTTATACTCTGAAGAATACTTTGTAAAAATTTGATGTATCCTCGAAAATGTATCCTCGAAGGAGATAGATATTAAAGTCTAAAATTGTCAAAAAACGTCGGTTTTACGGCGTTCTAGAATTGTTCAGTCGCCGGATCAAAAAATCCCGCATTAAAAGATGGGCATGGTATGGTTACTTGATCTGTGAAAATTTGAGCTCAATTGAATATATGGTCTGGGAGGAGATAGATTTTGCAGTTTGGAAAAGGTCATCGTGTTACGATACTGTACCTATTGGTGTAATGGTCAAAAATAATTTGTGATGTACTTTTTCGCAGGATTAAGGATAGATCTACAAATAAGCAATTTCGGTTTTTCTCATTAGCTCTTAGTTTGCAGGATATTTCACCGAGAAAATGTCAAATAAGAGTCGCATACCCCCCTTAAATAGGTCTATTTAGACAAAATAACAGATATTTTGGCAAAAAACTACACATTTTTTTTCAAATTTTGACAAAACCACAATTTCAAAAATCATAATAATGTCTTGTAAGAAATTGTTAGAAAAATGTAAGAAATTTTCTCGAGTAATTACAAGAATTTTGCCGAAAAATTACCTTATTCGATGAAAAACAAGAAAATTTCATACATTTTGTCGATTATTAACGACTTTTTGACAAAGAAATAAACTAATCATTAAAATTTCCTTTTTGAGACCTCCGTCTTACATTTTTGGCTCT
The DNA here is from genome assembly GCA_004367855.1 of Oikopleura vanhoeffeni. Lineage (NCBI taxonomy): Eukaryota > Metazoa > Chordata > Appendicularia > Copelata > Oikopleuridae > Oikopleura > Oikopleura vanhoeffeni. The sequence continues at coordinate 834,830 of SCLH01000277.1, read as the reverse complement.
ATAGCGCCGTTCAAGACATTTCTCAACGACAAATCTTAACATCTTTGAAAATGACAATTCTTAAGATGGAAAAAACTATAAAAATGTATTGAAATTTTCGTAAGAAATTTTTGATATTTGAAAGACCATAAAAATGTATCGAATCTTTTGAGTTCACAATTTTTGGGCATTTTAGATGGTTTGTAAGTGGCGGAGCTTCTTATATAATATGCATAATAACCCACGAAGCACTCGGGCAGATAGTGTAACTTCACTTGCTAACTACACTTGGTTAACACGCTAGAGTCACAATGATAGAGTCTTGTTTCCTACGCGATTTTTATAATAAAAGTGTAGTTAGCTTTCCCGACATTTATAGTCTAATATTACGCTTATTGAGACGATATTTATTCGCTCCTTACAGTTTCTAGGGGCTTTTTTGCGTACAATCAGACAAATTGTGTTCTGGCCGATAACTTTAATTTTTAAGGCGATTTGTGGACGAAGAAAATTTTGACGAGGGTGCTGCTGCCATAAATACATCCTTGAATAAAACTATTGTCCCTAGCAATCTAATCAATCTTTTCAATTCTACAGAATTTATCGAAAAAGCTCTGGAGCCGTCTACATCTCAATTTTGGATTTTATTAAAAACGCTAAAAAGTTATCTAGACCACAAGGGCTCTGAAGGATTACTACCATTGAGGCCAAATCTACCTGATATGTTTTCAGATTCAGACAGTTATGTCAGATTATTAAAAGTTTACAGAGATAGAAGTCAGAGAGACCTGGATGTATTTACGGAATTACTAACTGATGTTTGCAACAGTCTAGGAATAGAGCAGCCAGACGAAAATATGGTCAAAAGGTAAAAAATATGATTTATGCTCTGTCGATGACAAAAAATTAAATAAATATCAGAAAAAAAACAAATTATATATACCGTATATATTTTTATTCTTGGGTGTGCGTCTATAAGTTTACCCTATATAAGGTCAATTTGGACAAAATAAGACCAAAACCAACGCTTTTGACCACGCTTATAAAATATTTTAGTTTATTCACTTGAAGATTGAATAAACCATAAATAGCATCTCCACCAGGCTTGTAAAGGGATGCATCCCCGATCGGATTTTCTATCCCCATCCCCATTTCTTCCCTATCTTTTGCTTACACTTACGCAAAAAGTGGTTAGAAAACCCACGAAAAACCCATCCGTTTTACAAGCCTGATCTCCACCATTAAAATCGACTTATAGAAATACTGGATAGATTGTTCTGAAACTTCATGGGAGAAAATATATACAAAATTGAAAAAAAAATGGTTGTCACGTGATCAACATATAGCGATTTTTTGAATTTTCAGTATTTTAATTAATTTAAAAAAGGTGCCGGATGGTTCATAAACGCGTAGTAAATATTATTTTATTTTAACCAAAATATTTTTTTTATTATTGATTAATGGCATCCGAATTTTAGCAAAATATTCTGCAGTTTTAAGATTTGACGCAAATTTGGGTGTCTAAGGAGAAAATGACCGCTTCAAAAACCATAATAATGTATTGAATGAAGGAATTCAAAATGTTGTGCGAAATTTTAGCTCGCATTTTTGGCTATTTAGCGCCATTTTCAAGCCAATTTATTTTAATTATTTTTGTAATTTATTTATTGCCATTGTTTAAACCTGCCGAAAATTAACAATACATGTACCAGTATTTTAAAAGTCTAAGATTTTCTACATTTCTTCGAAAATTTTGAACACAAAATTAAAATTTTAAGGGAAAGACTCTCAGGAAAGTCCTTAATTTTTGATCACCTTTAAGAAATAATTATTGACCCCAAACCTTTAGGCTTAACCTTTAGGCTTTAGCTCAATATTGTCGCAATAGACGAATATCACAAAAGTGATTTTCCTGATATTTATGCATTTCTTTGTCAGGTCCTCATCTATTTTGTCTAAAGAGTTTTAGATTAATGTCTGTCTTAAGATTTTGTTTAAATGCTGGAGGCGTCAGAATTCAATCTCAAAATGTAAATCGAACTTTAAATGATATATGGAATGAAAATCAACCAGGCGAAGATGACATTTTGAATATTTTAGTTATTTTCGACGGTATTTTAGCATTTTTAAAAGAAAATTCTCGATTTCCGGGAGACTGTAACGAAACAGAGCTAAAAGATGACGAAAAAGAAGTAAAAAATATCTGCGGGAAAATTTGCAGAGAATTAGATGCAGAACCAAATATCAAAAAGGGATGGATCGAAGAAATTGTAAGGACTGGTGGAATAGAAATTCATACAGTTGCAAGTTATATTGGGGGTCTAGCGGCCCAAGAAATAATTAAGGTAATAAAACTATTAACTTTATATTGCTCTATAAGGACAATATGTTTTTTTTTTTAAATCAATGCCTTGTTTTTTATGAAATATTGTCGTCGTCTCGAATTCTTCTTCTTAATTTCCCATTTTTTTCTAAAATTTTGAAAATATGTTTTAGAAAAAAAAGGAAAATTGATTTTAAAACTTTTTTGGTCAGCATTTAGAGGGTTTTTTCAGATCAACCAAAAAGGTGGTACTGTCGTGTCCAAATGAAACAAATTTCAAAAAATATTTTAATTTCCAAAAACCATAATAATGTTGCGCGTATTCGTCTGTGGTATTCGTCTAAGAGGACAAAACGACAAGAATTTGGCCATTTTCGAAAAGTAGGTCCGTCTAAGAGAACAAAACGGGGCGTTAAAATTGATACCCAAAAAAATTAATACCCATAATAATGTAGCGAAATTTGATTTTTCGATTTTTCTTTAGTAAATGTGACGAAGTGGACAAAACGGGCGTTATAATTAGGGAGCGAACCGGCAAACTTTCTGACTAAACCATAACAGTTGACCTGAATAATTTGAGGTTACTCCAGTAAAGGTGGTTTTTTTTTAGAACAAACGCAGGTTTTCTGTCCTTCAGGTATTTGGAAACCCCATATATTGCCGGACGTAAAATTTATTTCGCGCTTTTGATAGATTAAAATTTTGAAATTTCTGCGTGGTAGCAGGATTTCTAGAATCCGTTTTTCCAAAGTGGCCGATTGACAAACTTGTCATGTGGACTAATACGGCACCAGGAGTACGAATTGATACCATATTTTATCGATTACGTCATTGTGAGTCATTTTGGGGTCACCCTAGATGACGTCATAGAAACCCTTTACAACTTATACAAACAAGGTACAACTTTTGTTATTTAAAAAACGTGTACTAAGGGTGAATTCGACACGAGGAGTCTGAATCTGATACCAGAATACACTTATAAGAACATTATGAGTCAATTTGGAGAATTATTATGTAGGAGATAGAGAAAACCATGACAAGAATAAATCGGGCTTGGAGAGTGATCATGACGTCATTGATCAAATCTGATATCAGATTCAAACTCCTGGTGCCGTAATTAGTCTACATGCCAAGTTTGGACTCAATCGGAGCCACTTTGGGAAAACGGATTCTAAAAATCCTGCTATAATCCTCCATCCACGCAGAATTTTCAAAATTTGAATCTATCAAAAGACACGAAATAAAATTTTATGTCCGACAATGTATGGTTTTATGGTGTTTCCAAATACCTGAAGGACAGAAAACCTGCGTTTGTTCTAAAAAAAAACCACCAAATGTACCCCAAGGAAATTGATTCTGAGCATGAAAAAATCTCTATGAGCCCTCCAGTAACCAGAAAATGACTCACCAAAACCGCTTTTTTTATAACTTAATTGAAATTTAAGCATATTTCACTTTATTTTTTGAATTACAAACAACACAGCCGCAGGGGTCGGCAATACCTGTCCTTGTCCTGCTGTACTGTCCTAGATTTTAAGGACAGGACAAGTATTTTCGATCTCTCGGACAGGACAGACATTTTAATATTTCTGTCCCCTTCGGACAGGACTTTTGGTCTCAGGACAGGACAGATACCTGTCCTAGGACAGGACTAGACAGGACAGAACATTTTGAAATTTGCCTGCCCCAGGACAGAAATTTTCAAATCTTGTGCCGACCCCTGCACAGCCGTACTCACAAACAAATTTACTACATTTTCCCAGAAAAAGAATTTGAAAAAAAACATGTTCGAAAATTTTGGAAAAAATTTTAGGTCATTTTGAACAAAAATGCGTAGGCGGAAAATGTAAATCATTTAAGATTTATAGCTGCATGCCCGAGCGTGTGACGATGTTTGGCATAGTAGTGTAAAATTATCCATAGATCACGGCTAACATAGTGGCTTAGCTTCGCGGACCTTTGCACTATATGAAACCGACAATTACAATTTCGAACCGGTATTTTCACCGGTAAAAATGCCGACAAATAAAAATAATGTTCATTTTTTTTTCTTCTCAAATTATACGCCTTAATTTTTTTCCCGTTTTTTGCTAAATCCCCTAATTCAATGATATCAAAAGCATAGGTGTACCTTATAAATGAGTAATCAGTCAACTAGGAATTTTTTTTGAAAAAAGTAGATTTCTAAAAAAAATCCCAAAAAAATTTCCAACTTTTGAAAAAAAAATTAATCAGGTGACTGATAACTCCGGAAAATTTTAAAAGTTGCGCCTAAGTATTGCGCACATTTGGCTCACATTTTATTAGCTCTCTAGCGCTATTTTTCGATTTTTTAGAGCATTTTTAGTGAAATTTTTTTTAAATGGGCAAAACGACACGTTTTCAGGTGGACAAAACGACAAAAAATTTTCTGTCCTCTTAGACGCATACCACAGTAATTATATGGCTTTTTCAGCTCTCTAGCGCTTTTTATTCGAGTTTTTTGGCGAAATTGTTTCTATACGACACGTTTTCACCTGGACAAAACGACAAAAACTAGCTTGTTTTTATACACATTTGACTTCTTAACGCCGTTAAAATATCGACACCATACCCACTTCCTTAACCCGTGTGAGCACAGTGCCTATAAATAGGCACGAGCATACTTAAAATCATCTAAAAACGGCAAAAAAAGCACTGTAGAATTGTCTGGTCCAAATACATTAAAAACATTTTGCGGCGATTCCAAAAGAATAGTTTATTTTTTTTAGCAAATTTTATTCAAATTTTACGGGGGAGGGGGGTGATTTTCTGAACTTTTACTTAACCCTTGGAATCATAGAGCCGATATATCGGCTCAAGCCTACCTAAAACCTTCTAAATAGGACAAAAAAGATGTCACAGAATTGTTTCTTCCGAATACATTATAAAAAATTTTGCGGTGATTCCGAAAAAAATATTCATTTTCTTTTCGGATATTTCGTTCGAATATTAATTTTTTGATATTTTTCGCCGAAGTTTTACTTCCGGAGAAATTATTTCGAAACTAGACATCAAATACAAATGTGAGATAAGTCAGTTTTTAGGAAAGTTTTTTGTGCAACACTTAAGGGGGTACCCGACGGTATAAAGGGTGTTTTCGAGGGCGCGCTGGAGACAAACAATACACCACACAGACTTGTAACTGATATAAAAAAAACCACCGTAATCTCAGCTTTTGGTTGAATGTACTTTTAATCTCCGAAATTTTATGAACTCACTTATATTATGATTTTAAAAAAGGAGTTTTCAAAAATTCAAAATACATCCCTGGACTAACTAATATTGGTAAGAAATTTTAATTTCTCAAAAAAGTTCACACTATTTATGTGGTTATTTTAATCCTGAAAGATTTCAAAAAACATATTTAAAACTCTAGAAATTTCGAAAAAATCGAAAATTTTGCACGTCTTGGCACAAAAACATCGCCACCATGTTTGTATATCATATTTTATTTTCCTGTTTATCAGATTG
>SCLH01000277.1:804098-820424 GCA_004367855.1 Oikopleura vanhoeffeni | reverse complement strand
AAATATCATAAAAATCTACGATTTTTCATAATTCTAGAACAAGTCCGATCAGAAGTTTTTGCAATGAGAAGTGATTTTGGACGGGATAACTCGTCACGTAAGGTAATGAGTAAGGTCTGTGTTCTTACCAACTTTCATCAATTTCATTTACGTTTCCGAGATTAAAACATTTGAAGTCAACAATCAGGTGGTCTAGAACTCTACTCCCACTTGGTCTTGCTTGGTGCTCAAAAAGAAAAATTCTACTTTTGGTCGGGAGCAAAGGATGAATCTTCTTTAGGGTTTCAGAATTCGATAACTTGTTTCGTTCTCCTTCGAGCCCCGATCAAAATCTCAAACCGTTGAGTACCCCCCTTAAATTTCATATAATAATTTTTGAAAACAATTGTCATACATGAAGCTAAAACAAATACACATTTGTGCCTCGAAAATCAAATCAAAATAAAAGTCATCATATGAAATGATTCAAACCTTTTCAACATGACTTTGGCAAACTATGTTTTTTAATGAGAAAGTGTCTATCTGTAACGTTATTTTAATTGCGACCTTATCATTTTTTAAGTTTAATTATTTCCCCTCTTCCTAATTACTATTTCCAGTCGAAATGAAACGGCAGCCTGCGCGAAGAATAAGAAAGATTAAATGAGAAATTGAAAAAATCAGAAAGTTCGCCTCGAAAAAAACGCCACGAGCCTTGCAAGAGGTCACGACATGACTGTGTAATGCACGAGAAAAAATGCTAGAGTTGGAAGAGGAGACTCAGAGTTAAATCACCGAGGAACGTTACCTTTTTCATCGAAATTTTTAACAATTGAAATCATCTACTGTATAAGAACAAATCGGTAGAAAACATAAAACAATTAAAAAAAAAAATGGAGAATTTAAATTTACAAACTCTTAAGGGTTGTCGAGGGCAATCTGGACCTATTTAAACTGCGCCTCAAGAATAAACGGATAACAGTAGTAACTTCATTATACTTTTTATGCAAAGACAAGGTTTTGATGAATCTTTGAGATATTAAAAAAAAATTTTTCCATGTTTGGAAAGGCTGGTCCAACTCCTAGAAGTGCCAAAAATTATCATTTTTTTCTTTAAATGTTTTTACAGCATTCATGATCATTTTTGCGATTTAAGCGCCACCTTAGGAAAAAATCAAAATGCTGGGCCCGAACGATTTGATTCCCACGTGATATAAAAGTGATCATTCGTGAAAAATCGTAAAAATTGGCTGTCATGGACGAAGGCTGACAAAAAAATTTTAAATTAATTTTTGGCACTTTTCTCTAGAGGAGGTTGACAGCCTTTTTCCAAACATGGAACAATATTTTATTTTTAATCTCAAAATTCATCCAAAACCTTGTCTTTGCATACAAAGTATAATGACAATTACTACTGTTCTCCGTTTATTCTTGAGCGCAGTTTCAAAAGGGTCGCAGATTGCCTCGAACCACCCCCTTAATAATTAAGCTGGCAATAAATTTCAATTTAGCCTGTTCTATTTTTCGTCATTTTTTTTTAATTTTTTCACAGCATTCATGATCATATCAAACCATTTTTTGGAAATTCATAAATTAAAAATATTTTACGATAAATACAGTCGGAAGTTTATATTTGGCCTTATAGTTCTCCGTCAAATATTTTTCTTTTTTTAATAACAGACTTTTTTTATAAAGTCTTATTATATTAGTCTAAAACCTGTTTGTCACTATTATATTTAGTTACAAATTCTCTAGACATACTCAAGTACATACTTTAATTGGACAGGATTCCGTAAAACAGTCTCCCTTTAATCACATAAAAAAAGGTTAGTATTCTTAGGTTTTTCTTACTGTTAATTCTAAAAAATGAAAACGGAGTAATTATAGACTGTAAAATCTTTATAAAAGCATAATTTTCTTTTATTGTTTTTTTTCGCTTATAAAATATAAACTTAAAAACCCAAGAAATTATCTAAATTTAAAAAAAAATAAGAATTTTGTGTGAAAAATTAACCCTTCAAAAAAGAGCGACAAAATACGAGATTGTTATTAGAACATCTTGAATTTCTGGTTATGCGACACGAGAGATCTTTACGAATGACACAAGGGAAAAGAAATGGAAATTCGCAGCAAACTGTTTCTAGTGAAGTTGAGGTGCTAAAAGCGCTGAAATCGTTATTTGAGCATCACAAAGCGCTAGATGAAAAAGTGAGGGAAAAATTAAGGAAGTTATCAATATGCATTTTTAAAGACATATTTTTGGCAATTTCTTCTTTATTTCTGTTTGAAAAAGTCAGATTTCCAATATAAATAAGCCTGTGAAAATTTGCGCAAAAATTTGTAAAAATTATTTCTGTGAAAATTGAAGCTCATTACTTTGTATTTTTTTTACTGGAGAGTCTGTCTAAGCGGAAAAAATTGGCAAAACCCACGCATTTCACTGAAACCAGAAATAAAGTGTATCTAAACGGACAAAATGGGAAATTTTCAAAGACCATAAATGTACCGGACAAACAAAATTTCCACGCCTGTCCGCTGAGACATACTACCCAGTATTGTATTTTTAACATATGTTTATTTAAACAAAATCGAAAAGATGAAGTGCATTATTCCAAATTTTGTGAATTGCATTTTTTGAAATTTTGGCCAAGATTTTATTTCGATGTTTGATATAAAAAACTGATCTAGTTTGGACAAAAATCTCACATAAAAGTTTCCGTTACGATTATGAGAGGTAATGAGGTAATAAATTTTAAAAACTTTCATGAATTAATAACGAAAAAAGGGTCCAAGTCGAAAAAAATCAAGTTCTTGAACAACAAGTCGAAAAACTCATGCACCAGCTCCAAAATTCGCCTGGTCGAACCGCAGAATACAACTCTGTTATTTCTGATTTAACTCTCAAAGACGATTTCGAAAAAGTTCAACAATCGAGAAAAGATCTTTTGGCCGAGTTAGAGAGGATCAAGCGCGATTGTAATAATGCAAATTCTGATAAAGAAAGTTTAAAACGGAAATTTGACGAAGCTTCTTATGGAGAAAAGGAGGCCAGAGAAAGATTATCAACCCTAGAAAAAAGATATTTAAATTTACAAAGAGAAACAGCATCTTATCAAGAAAGATCACAAAAACTAGAATCAGATTTGGCCCAGCAGTCATCCTTAGAAAATAAACTTGCCAAAGGTGATTATATGAGCTACTGTCAAAGTTGAAAGCAGACGTTTAAGTTTTTTTCCATAGCTTTGAAAGGTTTTTTCTTACTTGACTTAACCCTCCGAAGCATAGAAAAAAAAGTTCCGCCGAGGCACGAGAGCTTTTCAGGAGGCTCTAGTTTGAGCGCTGTTTACAGAAAACTCTTATGAGAGCAACCCTGCGATATTTTCCTTTATGATAAAGCTAAAGAGGTACATTTTTGAAAACAAAATTCAAATTCTAGAAACTTCATGTTTAATTCTAGAAAAAAACGTTTGAAAAGCAAGGTTAAGTAAACACGTGATACAACCTCATGTAGGCTCCAGGAAATGTATGTTTATCTCAATAACTGCGCAGTGCTCTGTTTTACTCAATACTTTTGTCTGATTGAGTATATCTGTTGGGAATCAAAAATATTCTTAAATAAGTCAAATATTCATGAAAAATCACGTTTTTTAGGAAAAAAATTGTTAGTTTTCTCGATTTAAGGAAATTATTTGATGATCATACAATAGTAAGGCATATATGGTATCAGAGTACCACTCTGGCATGATTTCACAAATGTAAATATTTTCAAATTATATTATCTTTATCCAACTATATCGAAAATAAAATATTTTGAAATTTTCACTCCCAAAGAAATATTTTTGCTCCAGATATGTCCAGAATGCTATTTTTTTCAAATTGTACTCAAAACACTTTCCTAAAAACTGGCTTTATTCGAAATTTTTATTCCGATTGGGTCAAAAATTATTTTTTCGGAAGTAAGACTTAACCCTTGGACGTTCGAAAAAAAAAATTTCAGTGGAGGCTCCAAACCTCATTTGAGGTTTCAATTTTAGCGCTATACTTGGATAACAGACATGGATTTATCTCATTTTTCAATTTTTATATAAGCAGAAGGCCAAAAATTTCAGAATAATAATTAGATTATCTATAGTTAACTAAAATAAACTTTTAAAGCGTACATAAATAAGCAACGAAAATGACGCTTTAGTTGAATTCAAAAGTCTAAAATTTTTCTCTCTATTTTTTCAGAAATCACTCGCCGAAAAAACAAGAGTTCTAGAACAGTAGAGTCATTATTATTTCAATGACAGATTCTCCAAAGACTTTACTAAAAATTGATCTCCTCAAAAAATTTCTGCAGTTTTACATGAATAAAGGATTAGCGATCAAAGGTTTTTTGGCGAAATTGGCCAAAAAAGTAAGAAAAAATAACTTTTGAATGGATCATCGAAAATAATTTTAAGCTAGATTTTTGAACTTCTTGGGGCAAACTCTATTTAGGATTTTGCTAATTTTATTTTTAGAGCGCTAATTCTCCACTTTTGAGAGGTTTTAAACTTTTCAAAACCTCAAATGAGGTTTTGAACGTCCAAGGGTTAAGCGAAAAATCGCCTTTCAATCAACTCGTCATAAAATTTGAACCTATCATCCGAAACAATTTTAGGTGGTATTTTCAGATTGACATTGTTGAATTTTAAAATGTTTTCGAAATAAAAGTTTCTGAGATCATTTTTCCATCATTTTTGGCTTATTTAAAGTGGCTTGAGCCTTTCAAAAGGCTCTATGCCTCGGAGGGTTAATAAGAATTTCAGAAACCATAATGATTTAACGGGGTTGTATAGGCCGGAAAGGCTTTTTAAAGGGCGCATAACTTTTATTGCTTTATAATAATCTTATAAAAATTTCAAGAATAGTAGTTCGTGATCTCTATAAAAAAAATCTATAATTTTTTTCATTGCATGTTGGACCAACCGGTAAATAAACTTAACCGCGAGCAAAATTTTTTTTTAAAGTTGTATTTTTTTTCACCTCATTTCAAAAGATTTGATTTTTCATGTATATTTTAAAAACGAAAAAACTTGTATCTCGTTTTTTCACCTAAAAAGTGCTTCAAAAATAGCGCAAAGTTCCGTTTTTGGCCATTTTTGGTGTATTTTTTTTCATTGTATTTATGAATCCATTTCATACAAACTGAACATGAGGCTGATTTGAGGCAATTTAGAAAAAACTGGTATGTTCCAAGTTTTTAATCGGCGTCATTTTAAGTTTTTTTAAGCACAACTGCGGCATTATTTCAGACTAAACTATTAAAATTGTTGACAAATAACCAGACATTGTTTAAGAGCGGTCTATTTCGGTTTTTGAAAAATATTAATTTTTTTTGAATTTACATATTTCTTTGGTAATCAAATTGTGTTTTTTCTTGGCAAAACTATTGCGGTATCTATTTGAGTGAATTGATGAACTTTTCGAAAACAGGTTACTATTTGAGGCAGATAGTAACTATTTGAGGGGTAACTATTTGAGAATAACTACCGTATTAAATTTTATGAGAGCTACAAACATGTAATTTTATGTTATATAAACTTCATCAGCGATTTTTGGAATCAAATCTCATACGGTAGTTACTCTCAAATAGTCGGCATTCAAAAAATCTGTGATTTTGAGACGACATATGCAAAATGAGTTGTTTTTTAAATTGTAATTATTTATCCGATGGCCATACTTTCGAAAAACCGACATATGATGTATTGTTTCAGCCCGCAGAAACTTTTTTCAATTTTTATTATCTTTAAACTTAACGGTAGACCTAAAAGCAGAATAAGGATATGATATCCTGGATATCTCATGATGTCATTTGAAATTTGAAAAAAATCTCGGCGTTTCGCGTTCGTCTCTGAAGTTATTTCAGAAGCTCTTATTGGTCAACGTCGTTATTTCTGGTGATCTCATTGATCAAAATTGAGATCCCAATTTTACATATATATCTCGAGAAACCGTACAATAATTCTACAAAAAAATTTAAAGAAAATTTTTCATCAAATTTTTTAATTTGACGCTGATTTCTAAATTTTGTTTTCCCGTTAAAGCCAATTTGACGTCAAAAAAAATACCAACTTATACAAAAGTTCCCTTTGCACCGGATAACACAAAACTATAGTCTATTATTCTGTGTATGATATCAATTTTTAGCTGAAGAACGAAATCGAAGTCTAAGGGAGCGACTTGAACTTCAAGAAAAACGTTGGAATAATCATATTAACGAACAACAAAAGCAAAAAGACATGAAAGATTGCTCAAAAGATGCGTCAAACCGCGAATTAGAAGATAAAATTCACCAATTACAGTTGGAATCGACTGATAAGCGGGAGGAAGTTCTTAGCCTAAGGGCAAGGGAAAAATCAAATGAGGAATATAGCTCGAGATTAGCGAGGAAACTCGACAGAATAATGGCTGAGAATCATAATAGAACTCAAAAGGAACTCAGTAAGTAACAATTATCACCGTGTTATTGTAAAACAGCTTGAAATTATTCGTAAATTGAAAAGTCTTTTATTCTTCGGACTAAAATTAGATTTTGAAACAAAACATAATATTTTTTGTTAATTTGGTTCATAAATAATGACATTTTTGAGGTTTTATTGGGTGGTATTATTTCAGTTAATTTTCCAGGAAAAATTGCTCAGAAAAAAAGAAAAAATATCAAATTATTGATACCCACTACATTATTATGGTGTTTAATAATAAAATAATCTTTGAAAATTGGCAGTTTTCGTCTTATAGACGAACGTGCTTTTAAAAATAACGTAGGTTTGGACCAAATTTGAGTGGTTTTGTCCATATATAGACAAACACGACAGTACAACCAAAATTGGAAATTTTTATTCGGTTTTGTATGACGGCGTGATTCAGATTTTCAGAAGGATTTGAAAAATATTTCGAATTCCGGTTTTTCATATTTTGATTATTTTTGTCATAATTGTACTTTTAGATGAAAGAATGAATCTTCTTGAAGAAAAAAATCGATTAACTATGGAAAATGGTACTTTGAGACGACAACTTGAAGAATTAGGAAGTCGAATGAAAGAATTTGAATATGGAATTCAAGACAAACATTATATCCCGCCCATTATGCCAAATGGTCAACAGGTAAAATGACACTAATTTAATGTGATTTAACTCCTTAACCGATTCATTTTAAAAATGGCGAGTTTTTTTTGCTGTTTTCCGTACTTTCCAATTAAAATATTGAACGTAAATACAAGTCAAAAATTGTTTTATTTGTATAGGAACAAATTTACGTCTTCAGTGTTTGACACCCCATAAAACTATATATGGTCGGATAGGGAATCAAATTCTGCGAACATTTAAGATTTTTTGAATTTCAGCTTAGGTTAATGTAGGAACGGCAAAATTTTTTCTGCCAAATATTTTATAAATAATTTTAAATTGTAGCCCGTGAAAAAATATTACTTTCTGATCAAATCGTTTTTGGAAAATCATCAGCAATTGCAAAATCCGTTATTTCATAGCCAATTATTAACCTTAGAATTTTTAATAATTTCGAAAGAAATTTCAAGAAAAGTTTCAAGCTTATTTATAGGCAATTACAAAGACAAATTTTCAGTTGTGAGCAATCGCTGAAAAACTTTTCTCCGAAAGAAATATTTTTTTCACTGGCTACAATTTAAACATAATTAAAAAAATGTTAAAACTAAACTAAAAAAATTGCCGTTTCTGGCGAATTATCAGGATTTTTGTAAAACTTTTAAGAAGAAATATTTTATAAAAGAAATTTGCAATAATCTTAAATCGCACTTTTTGACAAAATTTTAAAACCTTTGTCATGCAAATACAGTATGTAACATTTTTGCTCCTATTTTTCCGATTTGGATAACTTGCTATCCGCCAATGCNAACGATCAATTTTGGCAAATACCTACGTCTTCTCCAGATTGAACCAATCAAAACGATGGAATTCAGATTTAACCAAATTGGAAAAATAGGAGCAAAAATGTTACATACTGTTGATTATTAAATTATACTTTGATAATTATAGTATTTATAAATCGTTTCGAATAGTAAAACACAGACCATAATTATTCAAGAAAGCAACGTACCCAGCAATTTATAAACTTCATCAATTGTGCCGGTATTTTTAATTATCGGTTATGGAGTTAAGTTTATCATGAAAAAGAATAACGTACCGTAAATGATAAACACTCGAGGTAGCAGGTTCACGAACCTTCGCACCATATTATTTTATTTAAGAGCAGCCAATAACAGGCGCGGATTCAAAAGCGTAATGATACCTCTTTTGAGCGAACAACAATTAGGGGACGTTATGACAATTGAATGGCGAAATATATTGAATTTTTAGATTGCGCTACAAATTGCAGCATACAATAATAACTTTTTTAAATCAATTTTTGATTCGATAAATTCTATTCGAGCAAATTTGATATTGTGAGAACTCAAATTTGATTTTGAATTTTTCAATTGATAAATTTGTATCTTTCGCCATTTTCTGCCAATCTTGGAAATTTCCTACGGAAATAAACATTTCTTTGAAGTTGAATGAATATTATGAATCAGACGACGGTGTCGATGTAAGATTTTTTAGCGCTAAAACGGAAGCCTCCATCTTTAACAAAATTAAATTCATGTCTTGATTACACCGGCCATTTTTTAAGGAGGAGGTCTTGAAATTCATGTTTCGGCCCTTCTTAAAATGGATTTTACTAACCTTTATTTAAACATGGTGATTGTGGTTGGTTTCAATTTAGTTCCTTTTTGCGTGAATAATTTGAAGAATTGGCACAAAAAAAATTTCAATAATTTTACTTTTTTGACAACGAATTCTTCGAATTACTAGTAAATACTGTGGATTTTAGCCAAGCGGACAAAATGGGCAAAACCTACGCATTTTTTTCTGGAAATCCTAAGTCTAAGCGAACAAAACAGAAATTCTCAATGACCATAAATGTAGCTGAAAACGGGATTTCCAATTCTGGTCGCATGGCCAAAACCCACAGTACTCCAAAACAGTTTCTAAGGAACAACAGGAAAAGCTAAAACATTCTTGTATATACTAAAAATTATCGATTGGCGAAAACCTACGCTATTCTACCGTATAGTCTAGTGAGTTTATTAAAAAATGTTATTCTAATGACTAGCTTTATCTATCAACATGTAAATAGTTTTTTCCAGATCGAAAACGGATCTGGTTCATCTGATAACAATTCAAAAATAATATATTATCCATTTTTGAGTGATGATTTTTCGCAACGCGGCAACAAATATAAGTGACTAAGAAATTAAATATTTCATGCAAACACTTTTTAGATCTCAAACTTTTTTTTCAAAATTATAGAAAGCGTTATTTATTTTAAGCAACGATTTTTATTTTTTTTCAATTGAAGCAACGACCGAAATTAAAAAAAAACATTGTTTCAAATTGAAAAAAAAGTGGGGAAAAAAATAAGGTGGTGTAGTAATAATTTTATTCAAATTTTACATTAATATACAGCATGCCACATTTGTGCTCCCGATTACAGTTTTTTGCTGGAACCAACCTGCGCCAATCAAAAAGTTTGATTTCAAAAAGACGTAGGTGTTAAAAACATTTATAATCTGATTGACCAATCATCGGTGTCAATCAGGTTTAAGCAAAAACTAAGATCGGGAGCAAAAATGTGACATACTGTAAAAACCCCATTTTTATATCCAATTTTACATGGTTTGAATGTAATTTGATCTCTATGATCTATTGTTGCGAGATTTAGGCTTTGATACGTGAAAAGGAGGTTGTTGCATACCTTTTTGAGATTGTTTGTCTTTAAAAAATCTTCGAATTTTATCGGTCGAAAAAACTAGTTTCCGCAAAAAAAATCCCCTTATTACAGGTTAACCGGTTAGTGGATTGGAAAAACAAAATGATGCAGGTATCTGATCATTGACTTTAGGATACATTTGAAATTTCATACAATTTCTATTACCTTTTTTGCTTATCAAAACCTATCTCTCGCCACAATTCAATTTTCCATTTCTTCTAATTTTCAAGTAAAATTTCATTTTCAAAACTTTTTTCAAATTTTGAATTCACCCTAAAAAAGCTCCCTTAGGCCTATCGTGAAATCGACGAAATCGATCCCGATAACTGGATAGAGCCCGAAAACATTTGGGACCCCTCAACAATTTATCACAATTCTCTACACAAACAACATGAAGTGTTATCTTTACAAAGTCAGATTGAAGCGATTACAAACGAAATATCAATTTTACAGGTATGTTAACGTTTTGGGCTATTTTACAAGTATTTTTTGTTTATTTACAATGTTTTTTTTACAACAGATAGCGATCCGATAATAATTGTGAACTTGGCGGAATATTGAGCTCAGGTCTATAAATATTTATTTTAATTAGAGTCCAGAGTACAAATATGGTTGAAAATATATGATTTGATATGAACCAAGATCAAAATGTAACCGGTTGAACGATATTGAGCCAGGTTTATAAAATAAGCGCGGGAATGTTTCCGACATGACGAGTGAAATTATGCGGATTTTTTTTTATACTTTTTTTAGAATTTTTTAATTGAAGGGTTTTTGTTTTCAGCAGTGTCTTCTAATTATGGTGTCCAGGGCCAACGTTGAGTCGAGTCTCTTTATCGCCACCAAGTAGTTTGTCGTAAAAGTTTGAATTTCGACGACACGAATAATTATCACTTTGAAGACTGAAACCGTCATGACATGCACAATAGTATGTGGATATTCCATTTTCGCAATAATGGGAACACGGCCTGAAATAAATAATAAAAAATAGTTCCAAAAAAGTTATTATCCCAGTTCTCAGGCATTTGAGGGATTCTTTTTAATTTGTGTGCCTGGGTAGCTTTTTAGGTACAACTTTCCGTCAAAAATATTTGGACACTTTTTTTAATCTTACAACCCAAATTTTTTTTTGAAAAAAACGAAGAAGCTGAAATTTGACCCTTTATATTACTTAACTGATGAACAAACTGTAATTTGTAAACCGTAACAAAAAAATAACCGGTCAATTCCAGGTATTACCGGAAAATAAAAAAAATGGTCAGTGAGTTTTGCCTCGGCAGTTGGATGCAGAAGTCAGTTTGGAAGTATCTTACTCCGGTGAAAATGGCATTGGGGAAAAGGTTTGGGATAACCAAAGAAAAGTTACCTTATTATAACATTATTATAAGGGGTAATATGAAGGGTCAGTACCGGGCGTAAAATCTACATTCATGCCATCGAAATTCTGCCGCAGGCAGAGTTCCACTTCGGTATATTTCGCCATGAAAAAGGTTATAAAATGCCTTCAATAATATTTGAAGAGAACAGGACGAAGTCTTGTACTCTTGAAATTAAATTATCTGAATAGAAAACTGACGCTATTTTTCCAAATTTTGAAAGGGTTGATATGCAAAGAAAATTCTGCCACAGGCAGCGTTCAACTTTGGCATATTTCATCATAATTCATAGATGGGGTACATAATGAATGAAAATGGTTGGGTCATCAAACTTGTTTAGCTAATTTTAATGTAGATTTGTTTAAAGTTTTCATCAATCAGCTGTGTTAAAAACTGTGGGTCAAAGCATTAAACATGTCAAAATTATCGATCAATAAATGTTACAGTAAAAATGTTGGTTGCATTCTAAGATGATGTGATTAATTGTTATAAATAATCTGACAGGAGTTATTTAATAAAATGATGAATCTGGTCATATTTATATCAACCGCCAAATTTTAAATTATTTGCAAATATGTATATTTGTTTTGTAAAAAAACAGCAGAAAATCTAAATAAGATTTATAATAAAAAATTTATTAAACCATATCCTAATTCGACCCAAAACTATTGCGTTGGTTAAAAATTTTGGTGCGTTTTGGGTTGAATTAGGATATTTTTTTTAGTCAATAATAATATTGGATAAACTTCGATTTATTATAATAATTTTCAAATAAAAAATATGCAAAAACCGTTATCTAGCTATCCCCATAAAATCATTTTTTTATAACATTCTTGTGTTAAAATTCGAAGACTTTTCTATTTTTCTCATTGTATCATCTTAATTTCAATCCAGCTGTTTGCTTTATATTGTTTATACAGATTGCGTGGATCATAAATTATCCCCACATGTGACATGTATTAAATACAAAAACTACCAAGTTCACTGATATTGTCAATCACCTGTAGCTCATCTTCTTGTCACAAATTGTGATCTTCTTGTTTTGTGATAAGTGAATGAGCTACAGTGAACATAATTTTGGGGAATAAAAGTCAATAATGATGTCACAGTCTTATTGGCTAATTGTTAAGTTCGATTACATAAAACTACATCCCAAATGTTTATTGACTTTTGACTGATTTATCAACAATTTTTATGTGGTTGATAGTGAAGATACAAAATCAGTTTATAAAATAATATTTACCAGTTTTTGGTGATTGTGACAAAACGTTACTGTTGAATTTATTTAAAATTCAACAAATAATCTTGATTTGAAAACTCTAGTGTGATTTTTCTATAATGATAAACAGCAATGATTATTGAGTCTTTTTTAGAGAAGTCTCGGGATTTGTAAAATTATATTGACCAGAAAACATTTATCAAAAATTGTTTATAGCATCCAGTTTGTGATGAGTTTTACTATCCTTTAATCAAAAAGTGTTTCAACTTTGACGCTTTTTTTCTAAAAAAATGATATCCTCAAAAGTTAACGTCAGTTGACTTTTTTTCTGTAAATAGAAAAATATTTGTCCATGAATAAATATTTACCGATGTTGGTGATAAGTGAAATATAAACCACAGTAATTTAAAGCGCTTTCACATCTTCGTCCTTCACGGTTAGCGGGGCAGTTGCAGCGAACGAAATTTTTTCCATCAGGTCGTTGCCTTATTTCTAGGCTGCCCAAACCACAATAACCTATAAAAGCAAATAGTTGGATGACCATCAAATATTGTTTTTTATATCTTCAATCAGGGAAGAGGTGCATTTTATACAGTGGATGCGTTTAACAGGACGGACCCTATCAATATTAAAAGAACTTGTCCAGCAAAAAGTACTTTATTGTCCCATAAAAAAACGCCATAGTACGATACGTATGTAACATATGTATCATATCAAAGCATATTTGTTTGGAACAGTCAGTACTTTTCGCTGGACAGTACTTTTAATATTGATAGGGTCCGTCATGTTAAACGCACTTCACTGTAGTTATTGTTGTGGTTTTGGGAGATTTATTCAAAAGTGTTATCAAATGTATCATTTTCAATAAGAAAACACTAATATTTGTTGAGCTTTCGATTTATTCTATCATTTTCAAAACATAGCTCAACAAATATCAGTGTTTTCTAATGCCTCTTTTCCCGGATTTTAGATATACCTGGAATCGACTTCAAAACATGCACTCAACGTGATTATAGATATAAATTAAAACTTACCCATTGGGAATTTAGCACCAGGACGAGTAAGGTGAAATTTATTTTTACGGCCTGAAAATTCTGGTTCGATTTGGAGCTCATCTTTTGATTCAAAATCTTTGATAAATTCCAACCCAATTTCATAATGCTCTTTGGGTTGTTCCCATCTTATTTCAATAATTTTTTCCACAACAGGTTCAGTTATCGTTTCTGTTGTTGGTGGAGTTGTAGCTGGAATTTTTTTTTTAGTTGTCAATGGCTTTTTAGTGGTTGATTTCGTCGTCACTGGTTTTTGCGTTGTAAAAACCTCTTCAGTGCTGGATTCAGATTCCACTTGTTTTTTAGTTCTCATAATTGTTGCCAATGGTTTTTTAGTGATTTCTTTTGTTGTATACGTTTTTTTAGTTGCTTCAGGTATACTTTCTGTTACCAGTTTTTTGGTAGTAACCGGTTTTGTGGTTGTCACCGAGATTTTAATTATCTCCCTTGTTGTTTCTTTTGATTCAAGGGTTGAAGTAGTTATAGTAGGTAATAATTCCTTTGAGGGTATGGTTATTTTATTGGTTGTTTTAATAATTTCTAAGGCTAACGTCGAATCAGTTGTTTTCACAACTTTCTCCGTCTTTTCTGATATAGTTTTGCCTGGGTTAACAGGGGCAGCACCACAATTATGTCGAGGACAGGTTGTCCTCACTTTTTTCAATACCTGCCGTTTTTTTCGGTTTATTTCACCATTAATTTCCAGTGGGACCACCCTTACATCCCAGCATCTTGATTGAGTAGTCATGGGCGAGTCTCGGCATTTATATCTGTCGTCATAACTTGTTTGTGGCGCGTCTCCTACGTAGTTATCAGAAATTCCACTGTAAGAACTATCGTAAGATGCCGAATTTTTATCGGTTTCGATAGGTGTTTTTTTGTGGGGTCTTCGACATGTTTTACCACGCCACCCACTGCGACACTCGCATTTAGAGCGGCCATTTGTCACGATTAATACGCCATTGTCACAAGACTTTTCTGAATATGTAAGCTTAAAATGTTGTTGGTTAAAAAATAATTTTGAATTAAGTTTTAATCCGAAGTCATGGTAAATAGTGCTAACGTTTCCATACGGGTCATTTTTATTGTTTGTCAATTAATTCCAGGCACCTTTAAATTCAAAAGTTTTATTTTAGTCGACCAAGCTTGAGTAAATTGATGTAATATTTGAGAGATTTTAAAATTCATGTTTCGAATCAATTAAAAGCTTAATCAAACTGCTTTAATTTACAGAAGCTGTATAGACTGATGTTCGGTCAGGGAGTTTTAAACTTGGAACTTTCAACTTGAAAAATTTCAAATGTTACATTAGATTATATCCTTTTACCAACGGAACTCCATCCCAAAAACGTATACTATCTCTATAGCGCGAGTTCGAATCCCACTTATGTTGTCTAAGTGATTTTCTAAGTGATTGCTTGAGTGATTACACACCGATCAAAAATTAGGCGGTTCCAATATCAAGCACCCTTGCCTATAATCATACTCAAGACAGTCACTAAGACAACATTCGTGGGATTCGAACACGCGCTATAGAGATAGTAAACGTTTTTAAGAGGGAGTTCCGTTGGTAAAAGAATATAGTGATGATTAGTAGATATAGTAGATGATTAAAAATGCTAAGGAAGTTTTTTAAGGGCCTCGGTGCTATTTGACAGATCCGGATATGGGCGCTTGATGAAAAACTTTTTACTTTGAATATGTAGCAAATCCCTATATTACCCGTTTTTGTCCAACAACCGGTAAACCGGTCATGGCCGGAAAAAAAAGAAACTTTTCACCACTACAAATTCGGTTAAGATTCGGATGCAAATAACCGTTTGTCGCTATCTAGTCTGGTTCTCTTAGAACAGATACCCCTTAATCGTAAGTGGGCCTACCTAAAAAAAGCGACCTGAGTATATATATTTTCTTCAATATACCATCAAAGTAGTGTTTTCATGATCCGCGCAACTTTGTAACTACAGAATTTTCGAATTATTACTTTTTTAGAAAATTTTGAGTTCGAATTAAACTTTTCGAATTCGACAAATTATGAGAAATTTTTGAAAAAAGTTCCGAACATAAAAAAAATGCCTTATTTTTTGTTCAAATTTTTTTTCAATACTTGTTTCAAATCAACGAAAAATATTCTTTAAAATGGCCACTTTAACTTTTCGCGTAGTGACCACATATTTTTATATTGCTCTTCAAAATCATATAACATGGTTTTGTAATTTTTGGTCAAAATTTTTCCGAAAATATTGAGAATGCCACCTTTTACTTTATTCAAATATTTCTTGTTTTGTTTCTTCGCTCTTGTGTTATTACTCTGAATCATAATTTTTGAAACGAAACCACGGTTTGGCAGAAATACTTTTAAGCCCTCTATAATCCAGAATTAAAAAAAAATTATCACACCGAAACTTGCCAAATTGGTAAGCCACCGCTTAAAATTTATTTCATTCAACTCATGAAAAAATTTTTTTTGTTTCGATGTGCCAAAATTTCAGTTTTTTCGTCTTTTTTCAAAATTTTCGATTCTGACGTAAAAATCGTATAAAAACAAATTAAATAAATTTTTAATGGTGGATGAGTCGGTGTTAACGGTTCCTAATTAATAAAAAATAAATTTTACCTTAATTTAAACACCTAAAATAGCAAACGCGCGTTTTCAGAGTGTTTTTTTAAAAGACGATTTACAAAGTAAAAATAATCGATCTGAAAAAACAGATTATACGAAGTAACTCAAATGTAGCAACTTTCGTTCGAAAAAGTTTTTATCCGAAAATTTAGAAGTGGCAAAATGTTTCCCATCAAGAGAAAATAAAAATGAAAAAGTCTAAATCTGTCAAATATCACCGAGGCCCTTAACTCACCCGACTCTTTACTACTTTCTGTACTTGT
>SCLH01000277.1:764117-804088 GCA_004367855.1 Oikopleura vanhoeffeni | reverse complement strand
TCGAAGTCTAAGGGAGCGCACTTAGAACTTCAAGAAAAACGTTGGAATAATCATATTAACGAAACAACCAAAAGCAAAAAAGACATGAAAGATGGCTCAAAGATGCTCAAAACGCGATAGAAGATAAAATTCACCATTACAGTTTGGAATGACTGATAAGCGGAGGAGTTCGTAGCCTAAGCGGCAAGGGAAAATCAAATGTGGAATATAGCTCAGAGATAGCGAGGAAAACTCGACCAGAAAATGCGGCTGAGAATCATAATAGAATCAAAAAGGAACTCAGTAAGTAACAATTATACCGTGTTATTGTTCAAACAGCTGAAATTATTCGTAATTGAAAAGTTTTTATTCTTCGGATTAAATTGATTTTGAAAACAAAACATAATATTTTTTGTATTATTGGTTCATAAATAATACATTTTGAGTGTTTATCGGGTGTATTTTTCATTAATTTTCTCAGGAAAATGCTTCGAAAGAAAAAATATCCAAATTTATTATACCACCTACATATTTATGGTGTTTAATAATAAAATAATCTTTGAAAATTGGCAGTTTTCGTCTTATAGACGAACGTGGCTTTTCAAAAATAAGGTAGTTTGGACCAATTTTGAGTGGTTTGTCCCATATATAGACAAACACGACCAGTCACAACCAAAATTGGAAATTTTATTCGGTTTTGTTATGCGGCTCGAACCCCGTGATCAGATTTCAGAGGATTTGAAAATATCGAATTTCACGTGTTTTTCAGTATTTGAGTATTTTTCATATTGTATTTAGATGAAAGAATGAATCTATCTTGAAGAAAAAAAATCGATTAACTATTGGAAAATGGTACTTTGAGACGACAACTTGAAGAATTAGGAGTCGAATGAAAAATTTGGAATATGGAATACAAGACAAACATTATATCCCGCCCATTATGCCAAATGCGTCAAACAGGTTAAAATGACACCTAATTAATGTGATTTAACTCTACTTACCCGATACATTTTAAAAATGGCGAGTTTTTTGCTGTTTTCCGTACTTTCCAATTAAAAATTGACGTAAATACAGTCAAAAATTGTTTTATTGTATAGGCAACAAATTACGTTCTCAGTGTTTGACACCCATAAACTATTATCGGTCGATAGGAATCTAAATTCTGGAACATTAAGATTTTTTGAATTTCAGCTTAGGTAATTAGACGGCAAATTTTTTCGGCCAATTATTTTTATAAATAATTTAATTGTAGCCCGTGAAAATTATAATTACTTCTATCAAATCGTTTTGGAAATCATTCAGAAAATTGCAAAATCGTTATTCAAGCCATATATTACCTTAGAATTTAATAATTTCGAAAGAAATTTCAAGAAAAGTGTCAAGCTTATTTATAGGCAATTACAAAGACCAATTCAGTTGTGAGCAAATCGCTGAAAAAAACTTTTCTCCGAGATATTTTTTTCATGGCTTCAATCAATTAAACATAATTAAAAAAATGTCTTAAACTAAATTAAAATAATGCCGTTTCTGGCGATTATTATCAGGATTTTTTGTAAAACTTTAAGAAGAATAATTTTATAAAGAAAGATTTGCATAATCCTTAATCGCACTTTATATGACAAAATTTTAAAACCTTTGTCATGCAAATACAGTATGTACACTTTTTGCTCCTATTACTCGATTTGGATAAATTGCTATCCGCCAATGCCACGATCAATATTTGCAATACCTAGTCTTCTCCAGATTGAACCAATCAAAACGATGGAATCAAGATTTAACCAAATTGGAAAAACATAGGAGCAAAAATGTACAGTACTGTTGGTTATTAAATTGATACTTAGATAATTAAGTATTTATAATAATCTTTTCGATAGTAAAACACAGCCATTAATTATTCGAGAAGCAACGCTATCCAGCCATTTAAAACTTCATCAATTGTGCCGGTTTTTTTATTATCGGTTATGCGAAGTTAAGTTTATCATGAAAAAGCATAACGTACCCGTAAATATAAAACTCGACAGGTAGCAAGGTCACGAACCTTCGCACCATTTATTTTATTTAAGAGCAGGCCAATAACAGGCGCGCGATTCAAAAAGCGTTAATCATACCTCTTTTGAGCGAACAACCAATTCAGGACGTTATGCAATGGAATGGACGAAAATATATTGGAATTTTTAGAGATTGCGCTACAAATTGCAGCATACAATAATAACTTTTTTAAATCAATTTTGATTCGATAAATTCTATTCGAGCAAATTGATATTGTGGAGAACTTCAATATTTATTGAATTTTTCAATTGCTAAATTTGGTATCTTTCGCCTTTTCTGCCAATCTTGAAATTTCTACGAAATAAACATTTCTTGAAGTTGACGAATGGAAATATTATGAAATCAGACGACAGGTGTCGACTGTAAGATTTTTTAGCGCTTAAACGGAAGCCTCCATTCTTAAACAAATTAAATTCAGTCTTGATTACACCGGCATTTTAAGGAGGAGGTCTGAAATTCATGTTTCGGCCCTTCTTTAAAATGGATCTTACTACACCGTTTATTTAAAAACATGGTGATTGTGGTTGGTTCAATTTTAGTTCCTTTTTGCGGTGATAATTTTGAAGAATTGGCACAAAAAAAATTCACATTAATTTTACTTTTTGACAACGAAATTCCTCGAATTAACTCGTAAAACTGTGAGATTTTAGCAAGCTTTGACAAAAATGGGCAAAACTACGCATTTTTTCTGAAATTCCTTAAGTCTAAGCGAACAAAAACAGAAATTCTCAATGACCATAATGTAGCTGAAAACGGATTTCCAATTCTGGTCGCATGGCCAAAACCCACAGTTACTCCAAAAAACAGTTTCTAGGAACAACATGGAAAAGCTAAAACATTCTTGTATATACTAAAATTATCGATTGGCGAAAAACCTACGCTATGTCTACCGTATAGATCTAGTGAGTGTTATTAAAAAATGTTATTCTAATGACTAGCTTTATCTATCAACATGTAATAGTTTTCCAGATCGAAAACGGATCTGGTTCATCTGCGTAACAATTCAAAAATAATATATTATCCATTTTTGAGTGATGATTTTTCGCAACGCGGCAACAAATATAAGTGACTTAAGAATTAAATATTTCATGCAAACACTTTTTAGATCTCAAACTTGTTTTTCAAAATTATAGAAAGCGTTATTTATTTTAAGCAACGATTTTTATTTTTTTCAATTGAAAGCAACGACCGAAATTAAAAAAAACATTGTTTCAAATTGAAAAAAAGAGGGAAAAAAATAAGGTGTGTTAGTAATAATTTTATTCAAATTTTACATTAATATACAGGGTGTAAGGTTTCTCCCTTCTTTTTTCCAAACTGGTTACACTTGATTTCCGCGTTTTGATGGTTGAATCTGAGAAAACTCTTTGACAACGAATCAAAATGGCGAAAATCAAGTGTAACCAGTTTGGAAAAAAGAGGTAAAAACCTTACACCTGTACAGCATGCCACATTTGTGCTCCGATTACAGTTTTTTTGCTGGAACCAACCTGGCGCAATCAAAAAGTTTGATTTCAAAAAGACGTAGGTGTTAAAGACATTTATAATCTGATTGACCAATCATCGGTGTCAATCAGGTTTAAGCAAAAAAACTAGATCGGGAGCAAAAATGTGACATACTGTAAAAACCCATTTTTATATCCAATTTTACATGGTTTGAATGTAATTTGATCTCTATGATCTATTGTTGCGAGATTAGGCTTTGATACGTGAAAAGGAGGTTGTTGCATACCTTTTGAGATTGTTTGTCTTTTAAAAAATCTTCGAATTTTATCGGTCGAAAAAACTAGTTTCCGCAAAAAAAATCCCTTATTACAGGACCGGTTAGTGGATTGCGAAAAACAAAATGATGCAGGTATCTGATCATTGACTTTAGGATACATTTGAAATTTCATTACAATTTCTATTACCTTTTTTGCTTATCAAAACCTATCTCTCGCCACAATTCAATTTTCCATTTCTTCTAATTTTCAAGTAAAATTTCATTTTCAAAATCTTTTTCAAATTTTGAATTCACCCTAAAAAAGCTCCCTTAGGCCTATCGTGAAATCGACGAAATCGATCCCGATAACTGGATAGAGCCCGAAACATTTGGACCCTCAACAATTTATTCACAATCTCTACACAAACAACATGAAGTGTTATCTTTACAAAGTCAGATTGAAGCGATTACAAACGAAATATCAATTTTACAGGTATGTTAACGTTTTGGGCTATTTTACAAGTATTTTTTGTTTATTTACAATGTTTTTTTTTACAACAGATAGCGATCCGATAAATTAATTGTTGAACTTGGCGGAATATTGAGCTCAGGTCTATAAATATTTATTTTAATTAGAGTCCAGAGTACAAATATGGTTGAAAATATATGATTTGATATGAACCAAGATCAAAATGTAACCGGTTGAACGATATTGAGCCAGGTTTATAAAATAAGCGCGGGAATGTTCCGACATGACGGTGAAATTATGCGGATTTTTTTTATACTTTTTTTAGAATTTTAATTGAAGGGTTTTTGTTTTCAGCAGTGTCTTCTAATTATGGTGTCCAGGGCCAACGTTGAGTCGAGTCTCTTTATCGCCACCAAGTAGTTTGTCGTAAAAGTTTGAATTTCGACGACACGAATAATTATCACTTTGAAGACTGAAACCGTCATGACTGCACAATAGTATGTGGATATTCCATTTTTCGCAATAATGGGAACACGGCCTGAAATAAATAATAAAAATAGTTCCAAAAAAGTTATTATCCCAGTTCTCAGGCATTTGAGGGATTCTTTTTAATTTGTGTGCCTGGTAGCTTTTTAGGTACAACTTTCCGTCAAAAATATTTGGACACTTTTTTAATCTTACAACCCAAATTTTTTTTTGAAAAAAACGAAGAAGCTGAAATTTGACCCTTTATATTACTTAAACTGATGAACAAACTGTAATTTGTAAACGGTAACAAAAAAATAACGGTCAATTCCAGGTATTACCGGAAAATAAAAAAATGGTCAGTGAGTTTTGCCTCGGCAGTTGGATGCAGAAATCAGTTTGGAAGTATCTTACTCCGGTGAAAATGGCATTGGGGAAAAGGTTTGGGATAACCAAGAAAAGTTACCTTATTATAAACATTATTATAAGGGGTAATATGAAGGGTCAGTACCGGGCGTAAAATCTACATTCATGCCATCAAAATTCTGCCGCAGGCAGAGTTCACTTCGGTATATCGCCATGAAAAAGGTTATAAAATGCCTTCAATAATAATGAAGAGAACAGGGCAAGTCTTGTACTCTTGAAATTAAATTATCTGAATAGAAAACTGACGCTATTTTCCAAATTTTGAAAGGGTTGATATGCAAAGAAAATTCTGCCACAGGCAGCGTTCAACTTTGCATATTTCATCATAATTCATAGATGGGGTACATAATGAATGAAAATGGTTGGGTCATCAAACTTGTTTAGCTATTTTAATGTAGATTTGTTTAAAGTTTTCATCAATCAGCTGTGTTTAAAACTGTGGGTCAAAGCATTAAACATGTCACAAATTATCGATCAATAAATGTTACAGTAAAAATGTTGGTTGCATTCTAAGATGATGTGATTAATTGTATAAATAATCTGACAGGAGTTATTTAATAAAATGATGAATCTGGTCATATTTATATCAACCGCCAAATTTTAAATTATTTGCAAATATGTATATTTGTTTTGTAAAAAAAACAGCAGAAAATCTAAATAAGATTTATAATAAAAAATTTATTAACCATATCCTAATTTGACCCAAAACTATTGCGTTGGTTAAAAATTTTGGTGCGTTTTGGGTTGAATTAGGATATTTTTTTAGTCAATAATAATATTGGATAAACTTCGATTTATTATAATAATTTCAAATAAAAAATATGCAAAAACCGTTATCTAGCTATCCCCATAAAATCATTTTTTTATAACATTCTTGTGTTAAAATTTCGAAGACTTTTCTATTTTTCTCATTGTATCATCTTAATTTCAATCCAGCTGTTTGCTTTATATTGTTTATACAGATTGCGTGGATCATAATTATCCCCACATGTGACATGTATTAAATACAAAAACTACCAAGTTCACTGATATTGTCAATCACTGTAGCTCATCTTCTTGTCACAAATTGTGATCTTCTTGTTTTGTGATAAGTGAATGAGCTACAGTGAACATAATTTTGGGGAATAAAAGTCAATAATGATGTCACAGTCTTATTGGCTAATTGTTAAGTTCGATTACATAAAACTACATCCCAAATGTTTATTGACTTTTGACTGATTTATCAACAATTTTTATGTGGTTGATAGTGAAGATACAAAATCAGTTTATAAAAATAATATTTACCAGTTTTTGGTGATGTGACAAAACGTTACTGTTGAATTTATTTAAAATTCAACAAATAATCTTGATTTGAAAACTCTAGTGTGATTTTTCTATAATGATAAACAGCAATATATGAGTTTTTAGAGAAGTCTCGGGATTTGTAAAATTATATTGACCAGAAAACATTTATCAAAATTGTTTATAGCATCCAGTTTGTGATGAGTTTTACTATCCTTTAATCAAAAAGTGTTTCAACTTTGACGCTTTTTTTCTAAAAAAATGATATCCTCAAAAGTTAACGTCAGTTGACTTTTTTCTGTAAATAGAAAAATATTTGTCCATGAATAAATATTTACCGATGTTGGTGATAAGTGAAATATAAACCACAGTAATTTAAAGCGCTTTCACATCTTCGTCCTTCACGGTTAGCGGGCAGTTGCAGCGAACGAAATTTTTTCCATCAGGTCGTTGCCTATTTCTAGGCTGCCCAAACCACAATAACCTATAAAAGCAAATAGTTTGATGACCATCAAATATTGTTTTTTATATCTTCAATCAGGGAAGAGGTGCATTTTATACAGTGGATGCGTTTAACAGGACGGACCCTATCAATATTAAAAGAACTGTCCAGCAAAAGTACTTTATTGTCCCATAAAAAACGCCATAGTACGATACGTATGTAACATATGTATCATATCAAAGCATATTTGTTTGGAACAGTCTAGTACTTTTCGCTGGACAGTACTTTTAATATTGATAGGGTCCGTCATGTTAAACGCACTTCACTGTAGTTATTGTTGTGGTTTTGGGAGATTTATTCAAAAGTGTTATCAAATGTATCATTTTCAATAAGAAAACACTAAATTTTGTGAGCTTTCGATTTATCTATCATTTTCAAAACATAGCTCAACAAATATCAGTGTTTCTAATGCCTTTTCCCGGATTTTAGATATACCTGGAATCGACTTCAAAACATGCACTCAACGTGATTATAGATATAAATTAAAACTTACCCATCGGGAATTTAGCACCAGGACGAGTAAGGTGAAATTTATTTTTTACGGCCTGAAAATTCTGGTTCGATTTGGAGCTCATCTTTTGATTCAAAATCTTTGATAAATTCCAACCCAATTTCATAATGCTCTTTGGGTTGTTCCCATCTTATTTCAATAATTTTTCCACAACAGGTTCAGTTATCGTTTCTGTTGTTGGTGGAGTTGTAGCTGGAATTTTTTTTTTAGTTGTCAATGGCTTTTTAGTGGTTGATTTCGTCGTCACTGGTTTTTGCGTTGTAAAAACCTCTTCAGTGCTGGATTCAGATTTCACTTGTTTTTTAGTTCTCATAATTGTTGCCATGGTTTTTTAGTGATTTCTTTTGTTGTATACGTTTTTTTAGTTGCTTCAGGTATACTTTCTGTTACCAGTTTTTTTGTAGTAACCGGTTTTGTGGTGTTCACCGAGATTTTAATTATCTCCCTTGTTGTTTCTTTTGATTCAAGGGTTGAAGTAGTTATAGTAGGTAATAATTCCTTTGAGGGTATGGTTTATTTTATTGGTTGTTTTAATAATTTCTAAGGCTAACGTCGAATCAGTTGTTTTCACAACTTTCTCCGTCTTTCTGATATAGTTTTGCCTGGGTTAACAGGGGCAGCACCACAATTATGTCGAGGACAGGTTTGTCCTCACTTTTTTCAATACCTGCCGTTTTTTTCGGTTTATTTCACCATTAATTTCCAGTGGGACCACCCTTACATCCAGCATCTGATTGAGTAGTCATGGGCGAGTCTCGGCATTTATATCTTCGTCATAACTTGTTTGTGGCGCGTCTCCTACGTAGTTATCAGAAATTCCACTGTAAGAACTATCGTAAGATGCCGAATTTTTATCGGTTTCGATAGGTGTTTTTTTGTGGGGTCTTCGACATGTTTTACCACGCCACCCACTGCGACACTCGCATTTAGAGCGGCCATTTGTCACGATTAATACGCCATTGTCACAAGACTTTTCGAATACGTAAGCTTAAAATGTTGTTGGTTAAAAAATAATTTTGAATTAAGTTTTAATCCGAAGTCATGGTAAATAGTGCTAACGTTTCCATACGGGTCATTTTTATTGTTTGTCAATTAATTCCAGGCACCTTTAAATTCAAAAGTTTTTTTTAGTCGACCAAGCTTGAGTAAATTGATGTAATATTTGAGAGATTTTTAAAATTCATGTTTCGAATCAATTAAAAGCTTAATCCAACTGTTTAATTTACAGAAGCTGTATAGACTGATGTTCGGTCAGGGAGTTTTAAAACTGGAACTTTCAACTTGAAAAATTTCAAATGTTACATTAGATTATATCCTTTTACCAACGGAACTCCATCCCAAAAACGTATACTATCTCTATAGCGCGAAGTTCGAATCCCACTTATGTTGTCTAAGTGATTTCTAAGTGATTGCTGAGTGATTACACACCGATCAAATTTAGCGGTTCCAATATCAAGCACCCTTGCCTATAATCATTCTCAAGACAGTCACTAAGACAACATTCGTGGGATTCGAACACGCGCTATAGAGATAGTAAACGTTTTTAAGAGGGAGTTCCGTTGGTAAAAAGAATATAGTGATGATTAGTAGATATAGTAGATGATTAAAAATGCTAAGGAAGTTTTTTAAGGGCCTCGGTGCTATTTGACAGATCCGGATATGGGCGCTTGATGAAAAACTTTTTACTTTGAATATGTAGCAAATCCCTATATTACCCGTTTTTGTCCAACAACCGGTAAACCGGTCATGGCCGGAAAAAAAAGAAACTTTTCACCACTACAAATTCGGTTAAGATTCGGATGCAAATAACCGTTTGTCGCTATCTAGTCTGGTTCTCTTAGAACAGATACCCCTTAATCGTAAGTGGGCCTACCTAAAAAAAGCACCTGAGTATATATATTTTCTTCAATATACCATCAAAGTAGTGTTTCATGATTCGCCGCGCAACTTTTGTAACTACAGAATTTTCGAATTATTACTTTTTTAGAAAATTTTGAGTTCGAATTAAACTTTTCGAATTCGACAAATTATGAGAAATTTTTGAAAAAAGTTCCGAACATAAAAAAATGCCTTATTTTTTGTTCAAATTTTTTTTCAATACTTGTTTCAAATCAACGAAAAATATTCTTTAAAATGGCCACTTTAACTTTTCGCGTAGGTGACCACCATATTTTTATATGCCTCTTTCAAAATCATATAACATGGTTTTGTAATTTTTGGTCAAAATTTTTCCGAAAATATTGAGAATGCCACCTTTTACTTTATTCAAATATTTCTTGTTTTGTTTCTTCGCTCTTGTTTATACTCTGAATCATAATTTTTGAAACGAAACCACGGTTTGGCAGAAATACTTTTAAGCCCTCTATAATCCAGAATTAAAAAAATTATCACACCGAAACTTGCCAAATTGGTAGCCACCGCTTAAAATTTATTTCATTCAACTCATGAAAAAATTTTTTTTGTTTTCGATGTGCCAAAATTTCAGTTTTTTCGTCTTTTTCAAAAATTTCGATTTTGACGTAAAAATCGTATAAAAACAAATTAAATAAATTTTTTAATGGTGGATGAGTCGGTGTAACGGTTCCTAATTAATAAAAAATAAATTTTACCTTAATTTAAACACACTAAAATAGCAAACACGCGTTTTCAGAGTGTTTTTTTAAAGACGATTTACAAAGTAAAAATAATCGATCTGAAAAAACAGATTATACGAAGTAACTCAAATGCAGCAACTTTCGTTCGAAAAATTTTATCCGAAAATTTAGAAGTGGCAAAATGTTTCTCATCAGAGAAAATAAAAATGAAAAAGTCTAAATCTGTCAAATATCACCGAGGCCCTTAACTCACCCGGACTCTTTACTACTTTCTGTACTTGTCATTTTTGTACATAAAGATAATATTCAAACTAGATTTTTTTGAACCCAACAGCCAAAACATAACTACACCTAGAAATGTTTTGTCACTTTACCAGATGTCGGGTTTACCGGTAATAGGCCTTCAAAATGAAGAAGAATCTTATTGAGAAAACGTCACAAAAAACTTTTTTTTAATATTTTGGGCTTTAGTACAGATCCCCTAAGGTGTCAAATTACAAAAAACGAAATATTTTTGACAAAAGTTGTTCAAGATACCAAAATATAATGGAAAGATGTATGCACCGTTTTATCAATTTGAAGTTTCTATATTTTGAAGCCCAATAACCACTAATGCGTAGTTATCTTTCGGCTGCTAAATTCGAAATTCATTTGCAATTATCTTTTCCGTTAAAAAATGACATGTTGTCAAAAGGTGGGGCAAGCTAAAAAAGGCTACCTTAGAAATGATTGATTCTAATATTCAGTTTTTATGGTTTTTTATACACGTAAAATTCCTCAAATTTGAAAAGAATGAAAACTAATACAAAGATATCCAGCATCAAATAAATGTGTTTCATTTCATTTGATAATCAATCAAAGCTGATTTTGAAATTCTCAAAGTTCTTAGAACTGAGCTCCTGTATTTAATGAGGCAATTTTTTCGGCTCAACACATACTTGGTGCAATTCCCAGACTTTCTATACTTTCAATATTTGCATCGAAAAGATAGAAATTTCTGATTTTACTACAGCGAAAATACTTCAGATGCATATTGTAAAATTTCAATTTTATTGTGGGAATTAAAAAATTATAAAATTGACAATTTACACCCGACGGTAAATTTTAACTCTAATACGAGGCAATATTTGATTTTAGATTTCATTCAAAAATTTAAGTTTACATAAGGACAAATATACTGAAATTGAGATGAACAAATACATCACAAAACTGATTTGAAGACTCACTTTTATTTTTTCTGGTTTTCTTCTTGCAAAATTTTCCACGATATTCCTTGAAGCACTGGCATTTGACAGATCGAGGACTTCCGGAATGTATCACTTCCCCATTTTTGCATTTTTCTAAACATATTGAAATATTATCGATAAAAGTCAAAATTTTGCATCGTAAATTAAATCAATATTACGGCAGATGTTCATCATTATCTATGCTCTTGAAAAAATCCCAAAAGCCATGAAAAAATTCTCAAAAGTAAACATAGATTATAGATATCAATTCATTTTTAATGGCGAATCTACTATAAATGTTAAAAAATTTTATATTTAATTGAACAGATGTGAAACGAAATTCGCACACTTGTTAAAATCGTCATGAATTTTAGCACATTTATTTTGCTGATAGCATCTGAATTTTAACTCTGTATGCTAAAAGGTGTCTTAGAGTCGACTTTATTGAAGTTTTTAAACCAAAATGTATTCAAACATATGTCAAATTTCGAAAAATCGCATCAAAAAATTAAAATTTTATTGAACAATTTATTGGTACAATAATGGTGTATTAAAATTAATCATGACGTGCGTTTCACACTGTAATCTGCGTCACATTTTAATACACAGAATTATGACTCCCATGAAACATTTTGAAACTATCATTTTTCTACGTATCAAAATATACGGTCAGATTGTCCTTATAAACCAAAATCACCGTATTGGTTTTTGGAAAAATTTGTGAAATTAAGTTTGTTTTTGAAAGCTTTAGTCAACTTATTTTGAAGACTTCCGGCTAATTTCGTTTCTTAAATTAATAGAAGACGCACGAGCTCGGCATCATGTCAGGCAAACACGGTCAAAAACTAAATTAGAACTTGGAGACACCATTATATGAATATATAACACATATTATGTATTTAACTTGCGTTCAAATTAGCCTATAAAACATTTCTATAATTTTTTGCGATACAAAAGAAAAAAAGCTTTAAATAAAAATATTTTATAAGAAGTAGCCGAAAATAATGTAATCATCTTTTTATTGTCTACATTGAATAAATGCCCAAGAGTGATAAAATCAGTGGCGATTGATCTTAATCAGATTTGGTTTTACTCGAGTTCAGTTTTATTGTAGAGTGTTTTTGGTGTTATATTTTTTACTTTCTGGTGCCAGCTTTCCAAATTACGGTAGAGACCTTATAAAAGAAGGCTTCAAATAAATAATCAATTAACATTTTAGCGTCTTTTAGTATAAAATAGATCTTTTTATTCTAAAAATACGCCCAAATTTTTTTTTATAATTTATCGAAAAATGAGTAAAAATTGAAGCTCGTTCGCGTCCTTTTAAAATCTTTCTATTGTCCAGGAAAAATAAAACATCCTTTATTGTAACGTGGGCCGAAATTTTTTTCGCCTACGGTAGCTGATTTTTGATATGTCTAGGAAATCACGAATAAAAAGGGTATATCCAAAAAAAATTACCAGGAAAGTGTTCAAAAACCCAAACCCGTTTTAGACATTGCCTATGATTTGGCTTGGAATGATCGAAATAAATTCAAGAATAATTTCAAGCCAAATGGTAGGCTATTTAAAAAAACGGTTTTGCGTTTTGAACACTTTCCTGGTGAAATTTTCAAATTTTTTTTATTCGTGATTACCCAGAACATATCAAAAAACAGTAGGCAAAAGAACGTTTTGTCGGGCCTACCTTACTTGATATTGGTATAACTCACGTTTGTACTTTTTGAATTTTTTTGTCTCCTTTGCAGGCCTTTTGTGTCTTTCCAGCCTTATTTTTCTATCAGTAATTCCCCCAGGATTTGTTTGTTGGTGATGTTTTTGAACAGCTTGAATACATTTTGCCACAAGCATTGAATTACTTCGAATATTTTCATTCTGAGATGATTTGCAGCAGTAGTCAAATGCTTGATAATAAAGCTGCTTATTCGCTAGGATCGAACTCGATAATAATTTCTTATAATTTTTACAATTCACTTTTGGCCGCTGGCCGCTGTCTATCGTATAGCACTCGACCAAAATAGAGATGCAGGCTGAAATGTTAAAATAAGATACACTTGTTATTGAAACATAGTTCGAATATAATTTTTGTGAAATTTTTACATAGAATTCATTTTAATGGAATTAAACCCAAATTATGAAAAAAAAATTATACTTTAAAAGGGTAGTGTCTGTGAAAAATGTTTCTAAAAATAAGAAGGTATACGTAATCGGACAGAAAAAAACAATTGGTGGCGGTCTTGCGGTCCTGCCAAAATTGTTTTTTTCACTTGAGCGCCAAATTTAAAATTGCTGGTTCAAGTTCCGGGTTAAGTACTTATCCAATCAAGTTCATATTTGCGTTAAATAACGCGAGTCAGTTATACCCAAAAAAAGTTGGTTTTTTTATCAAAAACTTAACGTAGACTTGATTACCTTGAAATGTGAAATTTGGGCCAGTTATCATGCATAAATGTCTTATTTAATCACAAAAATGTAAATTTCACAACGAACATTGTAGAACATTATATGAAGCATCGAATCTGCTCAAAATCATTTTTGTCTGATAAACAGCTTTCCAAGAACTTGTTCCTGACTGAAGAAATTTTTTATTTTTGAGGTTATCTAGCGAATTTTAAATTTTTGTGCTAAACACCAACTTATTTTGCGGATTACTAGCGCGCGTAATTTGACTCAAAAAATGAACTAGATCGGATTAGTACTTAAGGGGTGGTCATGTCTGATTTGCAATTTTGCAGAGCTATTTCAGGAAAATCTGAACATGTGCAATAATTCCAAAAATGCCAATTTGTAGATCTATCCTTAATCTTGCGAGAAAGTACATCACAAATTATTTTTGACCATTACCCCAATAGGTACAGTATCGTAACAAGGTGACACTTTCAAAACTGCAAAATCTATCTCCTCCCAGACGGATATCAATCGAGCTCAAATTTCACATATCACGTAACGGTAGTATGTCAATCTTTTAAGGCGAGCTTTATTGATCGGCGGACGAGTGAACAATTCTAGAACGCCAAATAACCGACGATTTTCACAATTTCAGACTTCAAAATCTATCTCCTCCGAAGATATATTTGCAAAATGGCTCAAATTTTATCAAGTATTCTCCAGAACATTTGTAAGAGATTAAGGCGAGCTTTTTTTGCAATTTCCTGCTAAAACTCGAAATATGATTTTTTGGTCATTTTCCATAAAATTTCCGAAAAAAAAGTGCTTCGATTTTTTCGAAAGTAGGCTCAAAAGAAAGCAGTAAAACACTGATGAGAAAGTTGCTTACGTCAAGGCGATATTTGAAGTTTTAGTGGTCAAATTCGAGCAAACGTTATTTTTTACTTCATCTTTTAAAAATACTTAGAAAAAAATCGAAACAATTTTTTGATGATTGGGTTCTTAGTACACTTAATTATCACCCCGTATCAATTTGGAGCATTTTTAATGCCTCTAAGGCCTTTATAAATCAGACATTGACCACCCCCTTAACCCGAAACTTTAAGGGGGTGGGCCGTCGTAATTTTTGAGCCCTTTATAGAATTAATTTATGATACATTAATATCGGTATGACTAAATGACAAGAAATCTCATGGTGGCAATTATTTTTTCAAACAATCTAGAAACAAATCTAGAATTTTCAAAATTCAAATATTTTAGCTTTAACCCGCATAAAACCGGTATTCTACCTTGATATGGACATTTTTATTGGTAATATGACCGCCTAAACGATGCATGAAATTAAAATTATCGAAAATGTCTTAATCGAATTCTAGAAATTTCAATTATTTTTAAGCAAAATGTTAAACCTAATTATCGAATTTGACGCTGATTGGTTCAAAATTTCGATTAGCTGTAAGCACTTTTTGATCAGTGAAATCTCAGCTTCAATTTGATGGTACTTTGTTCCGATCAGACGAACTTTTTTCGAAACTTTCCATTTCCGTTTACTTATAGTCATATTTCTAGAATTCTAGGGTGAAATTCAAAAATCCGAGCCAAACATATTGACACACTATATTTATCTACCTGAGTCGAAAAAACGGTCTTATTCTGAACATCCGTCTAGGAGAAGTATCACTTTGAAGACGAAAAATTGTAAAAATCGGCGTTCAAAAGTGATTCTAGAAAATTCAAGCGCGAAATTCAAAAAAATGGGCCAAACATATTAGTGACCTCACTCTTTCCGTACTCTGTGTAAATTTTCAACGCTTGTATGTGGGTCTAAAAGAAGATAGATTTTTAAAAAACTGTTAGTGTTCTAGAATAGACTCACCACCTGGTGGTTGATGTAACAAGTTAAGTTGAGATATAGAATCGTTAGGCGAAGGCTAGACCTATAAACGAGTATCCTCAGATTTTCACAACTGCCCTAGAATTATTATGAGGCGCGGATTGAAAGTACCAGATTACGACGCCCACCCCCTTAACCTTCTATTTCAACTTGGCGCCCTCCAGTGAGGAAAATGATTGGCAGAGTCGCAAGACCACCACTAATCGGTTTTTGTCTTAATTTTACGGAACATTTTCACTACTTTCTAAAAAGGGCAGGATGTTCGCGTTTTAAATGTACATGGATATTTCTTAATTTTTTGAATCGTAATGTTACTTTAAAATTTGAAAACTTACTCAGAGTGCATAAAAGTTTGAGCATATTTGTTCAATTTTAGTTTTTCTTTAAATTCCGATTTCCAATTCTCTATCCTTCTCTGGGAACCAATATCTAAAATTCTTAAAAAAATATTATTTCGAATCAAACTTGAGAGTAGAAAACAGAGAATAATATCAAAGAAATAATTGTCCAGGACTAAATCATGCTGCGACTCAAAAAGTGTCGACTTTTGCGATTTTTTCAAATTTTTCTATTTTATGTTAGTACAACGATTTCTCTCGACTGATCTTTTGTATACTTACGATACAGTAAAAAGCTAAATCACACCGACCACCCCTTATTAAAGACCCATTTTATTCGCCAAATAGTCTAACTAGGAATACTATTTCAGACGTATGACTGAAAAGATAAAGACGTATTTGAATTATCAGTATGGTAGTCAAAATTTGACTGTCAAATCAATCAATTAATTTCTGAAAAGTATTTTTGTATTTTTAAATTATTTTTTATAAATTATATTATTTTTGAAGGTCATTTTTTTGATTCATTAATTCTATTATTTGAAATCAATGATATATCAGACACAGAAAATATTATCGTGTTCAACCTCAGCGGAAATAAAGGTTAATCTGCGAAGCTAAACATTTGAAATAATAAGATAAAATGATGGATATGTTATCAAGTGATATATTTGGAGAAAAGCTCTCCATTTCATAATTCGTCGGTGAACCAGCCAACGTTTTGATTATTTTATGTTCAGTCATCGCTCCCTAACTGGAACACTTTTTTAGGTCGGTAAGTGTTCCAGTTAGGGAGCGATGACTTTAAAATTCCGTCTATAAAATATTTTTTGCCAATCACAGACAAGAAAATTGTAGTATTTGTTTTTCTTGGTCTGTGATTTGTTTCTAAATATTCATAGTTGTTTTGAAAAAGCACGGTGGGGTATGAAACCCCAACCACATGTCAACCAGCGATCATGCCAAAAAAAGGTTTGGTTCGCAATGAATTTAATAACGAGTTAGAAAGTTGAAACTTAAAAAAATCAATTCAGTGGCATAGTTATAGTCAAGAAATAAACTTTGAAAAAAGTCTAGAAAAAAATTCGCGATAAATTTATTTTTGTTAACCCCCTCACACCCAGAGCTATTTTGAAAAACACCTGTAGATTAAAGATCATAAATCGCAGGTTACTTTTGAGGAAGTCACTTTTTAGGAAAATGTTTTCTGAATCTGCTCCATTTTCATTTTTTGTTCTGACGTCTTTCAGTAAATTTTAATTTCTTCACAAGTGATTTTGATAAATTTTGTAGGTTTTATTTTTGGAAAACACCTGTAGATCGAAGATCGAAAATTGCAGGTTATTTCTGAGAAAGTCACGAGTTAGAAAATTTAATTCCACTATTAATTTTTGTTCTGACGTCTCTCACTTTCTCACAATGACACATGCGTAGGTTGAAGGTCACTTTTAAATGTCACTATTCGACGGAGTTAATACAGTCAAAATATAAATTAAATATCATAAAAATTTAAGTCTCTCCTTAATCTCGAGGACTAAAGAACAGTGAAGTTGCAAACACTTTCACTTCTCCCGTAATAAGCGCTCAAAGTAGCGTCGCCGAATGGCGTTTTGGGTGTGAGAAGTTTAAGAAAAATAATCGGCCTTATTTATTGTGACTGCTATTTCTGAAAAACCAAAGTCTGTAATAAAAATTCTAACTACTATTTCATTGACGCATTCTCTAGAATTTATAAATTCTCTGTGTTTCCGATTAATATCAGTGATAAGACAATTGTGTAAGCTTTGTTATTAAAGTTTAATTTTTGATAACAAATTTATTCTTGTATTCTGTAATTTTTTAATTGCTCGTAAAAAATAATCAATCAAGAAGCCAAGAAAAAACAATTTCGTAACTACCCTACTAAACATCTCAGAACATTTACGGCGGACACCCTTGTTATACCTCTCGCAACAGATTAAGAAAAATTAAATACCTTTTTTCTATTTGTTGATTGGTCTAAAATATTTTTGGACTGAGTTTTGCTAATTTCAATTATTTTTTCTTTGGAATTAACAAATTTTGAGTTGATAGTCGTTTTGGCGTGCAATATTAAACATTTCCGAAATCTCTATTGATTTATATCACAGCTTTGAAAAATTATATCCATTGCTGGTCAACGTTCCGCGTTTGATCAGAATTGATGGACGGATGTCATGGTAAATAGTAACAAAAATCGGCTAAAGAACATTATTTAATGATCATTTAACTAGACACTAACTTAATAGATATAAACCGCCGTTTGGTCAATGCGGCGGTTTAGGATGAGCAGCTGTTTCAATATAGCTTATAAATTTGTGACATATTGATGAGCTTGACCTTGAAATTAGTTCTTTAAATGCTGAAAAACTTCCACCTGATCCACCACGTGTTTTGGACAGGTGTGTATACATCGTTATGACAGGGAGGCAAAGTCTCACGCTGACAGCGATTTTCGCAAATCTAGAATACCAGTAATTTTTACTGTCGGTTGTCTCATTGACTTGAAAACAAAATGAGATACAAAAATGATGTATACGATTGAAATAAGGAATTTCAAAACTAAAACCTGACAATGTTATTACGAATTTCTCTAAATTCGCTATTTTTTTAGTTATTTAATAAAGCAAAAGTCTATTGTAAACAAAACAAAATCGTAAAATTCATCTTTACAAAAACAATTACCGTACATAAATGAAGTGGTGTTCTACATATTTGATTTTCTTTTGTATAATGTGTACTTCAGATGTCATGTTCAGAATACGGTAATTGACCTTGTGTGTTTAAGATTATGCATTTAACTATCAAAATCAAAGGCTTTTTACGGTAGCAGGGGGCAGAATCTGATTTATTCTATTCCCCATGTCTTATCAAGTGAAATTTGTGTTGAAATATTAACAAATACAGCACCAATCAATCAAAAATGTAAACTATCAAATAAAAATGTAAACCATCATATTTATTAGAAACAATAGTTTTACGTTAAAATTTAAATAAATTACTATTTGATTTCTTAGTCAATATTAATAATTATCAAAATAATGCTAAATTCTTCTGATCTTCTAAAAAAGAGCGTTTATTAAAAGTTGGAAGAGTTTCAAGGAACTTTGAACAAACGGCATTATGGTGTTTTCGCATACACCCGGTAACTAAGATTTAATGTGGAAAACCCCTGATTGAAAAGCTGATTAAATATATATAATTCGCAAGATTTTTTAATCTTAATCGCCATAATTTACTTCCGGTATTTTTACTGTCCGTATAGTTTTTGTTGCGGAGTTTATGGACTAAATACACCTGGATAAATTTAGCAATGTCATTAGTAAAAAAAAGTTCAGCTATGACCAGTTTACGTCTCTAAATACAGTCTTTGATCAAGCAATCGTTAATTTATCTTCTGGGGATTTTTTATTGTGTTTAGTTAATCTGTATTATTCGAAATTAATAATATTTTATTTGCAAAATACATAATGACAAACATATTGTTTGTATGTAGAAATTTAAATAATAACCATTTTCAAGTGTACAACTCGTATCTATCACAAGATACGCCAAATAAAATAAGATAATTTGGTTCGAAAAATTAGTGAAATTTAGAGGAATTTTTGACTCGATATGATGAAATTTTTTAGAAATTCCAATCTCTGTTGAGTATTGTCTGATAAGCCTAAAATTAGCGACCGTTTGCTTAGAATTAAATTTTCTCTTTTTAGTTCACCAATTTAAAATAATTTATAAAATTCCGAATCAGAACATTTAGATGTCATAATTTTTGCCATTCTTTTCACTTATACAGACACGCAGGCTGTTTGTCATTATGTATTTTGGAAGTGAAATAACAGCCCTATTGATTTAACTATTGATGGTAACTTATAGTAAAGTTACCAAAAAGATAACCTATACAGACGGGCAGTAGCGTAAAATTACCAAACAATGTTAAACCCAGTTTTGTACATAAATTGGTTATATTCAATCTTCTTTATAGTCACCAAATAAATATAAATGGACAGGCAAGCCAGTTTTACCTGTCCATTTAAAGTAACTCAACCGTAATAGAAAACCTTGAACTGGTAAATTTTCTCTAAAATAAAAGGGCCATGCCCGGCCAGTTTTCAATTCATTCAAACTCCTCGAGTTTGACGTTTTTTCTCTAATTTTGAGTCAATTTCCCATCAGAAATGAAAAAATAAAACTCATAATCAGCATCCATTCACTGATGGTACATTCCATTGCCAAAATTTCTAAACTTCCGGTTCGACCAATCAAAATCCTTTATTGTCTCAATGAAGATGACCTTATGATTTTGCCTCATTTTCATTTTTTTTGTATACAGTCATTCTCTATTATTTGCTCTGTAAAACTACTACAATCGAATAGGGGAGTTTTACATCCGGTTTCATCCAATTAAAAAGTCCTTTCGTTTCTATGAAGATGTTACGTTTTGACGTTTAAAATATAAAAACACCATGTACGAAATAGCCATAATAATATTTTTTGCATCTAACTTCCGGCGGAAATCTGTTGACCAACAGAGCTTATTAAATTTATTTAGTAACTAATAGCTTCTGAATTGTTGAAAATAATTGCGACTCAAAAATTACATTTTCTAATTAATCTTTACTAAATGCTAAAGAAGAGCCAACAGGGCGCCATAATTCCCTTTAAGTACCTGATAACCACCTTAATTGACAGCCCTAAGCAACTTATTGCAATAGTATAATATTTATATTCAAATATTTGAAAGTTTCCGCGGCCAGGAACTTTTTGAACTTGATATCTCAGTATAAAATCACTAATAAGCGCCGTCTTCGATTTTCTAGCATTTAATAAAGGGGTGTCTCTGTGTCTGCTTGGGGGCATTCTTCACCCATTTTAGATTTAAAAATAGTTTTCTATTTTTTTTAACAGGCCGCGCTCGCCACGAGTGTTGAGTCCCCACTTTTATTCGTTGGAGCATAATTTAGCTCCATATAATACATGTTCAATTAAAGTTGTGAGATATAACTTAAATATAAGCTTTCTCACTGATTATAAAAAAACTTGGGGATTGTTAGGAGTAAATTAACTGAATGATTATTGGGCATTGAATGATGAATTCTTACATATGTATAGTATAAAAAGTCTGTGAGAAACTTAAATTTAAGTTTTTGATTATCGAGCATTTTCAACAAGTTTATAAGAGCACCGTTAAAGTTGTCGGATGAAAATTAATCTCTCAATGACCAATTTACTTTGATAAATCAGAGTGAATCTTGGCTACACGTCTATACATTCAAAATTATACTTTTCAAAATTATTCATCAAAA
This sequence comes from Oikopleura vanhoeffeni, assembly GCA_004367855.1. Taxonomy (NCBI): domain Eukaryota; kingdom Metazoa; phylum Chordata; class Appendicularia; order Copelata; family Oikopleuridae; genus Oikopleura; species Oikopleura vanhoeffeni. Next base: position 782,940 of record SCLH01000277.1, on the reverse strand, counting down.
ATATCCAACATACTGATAATTATATTCACTGAAATATATTGCGAATCTAGAAACTTTGGTTCCATAAAACTAGGTTCACAAACACATCCGTGTACATGCATAACAGATTTGTGTACCAAAAAACAAATATTTCAGATTATAGCGAGCATAAAATCGTTTTATTTTTCAATAACCGCTTGAATTAGATTTCTCCTAATATCCAGAGTGATAAAACACAAAAATTGAGAGAGATATCAGTGTAGTGTAGGATTCGTGTTTGAAGCGACGGGTGAGTGTACAGGCCACCTGTCGGATAATCAGACACGGTTATTTCCAGTCTAGTACATTCTCACCATTTTTGTGTTCACTCCCTTTGAACTGGATATAGAAATGATATCACAGCGTAGTTATAGGACTACACCAACAGTTTTAAGTCGCTCGATTTCAATTTTATTGTATTTAATGGTTTATATCTAGGATTGAAACATTCAAATATCGTGGCCTAAAAGTAAATGTCGAGACTCTCCACTTTTGCGCGCCTCCACACCCATCGCTTAATTAAGGCAAGCCCTCACAGGCGTGGATTCAAAGCGTGCTGCGGCAAACACATTTAGGCATCGTTACTAAAAAAGTTATCAAAAGAAAAATTTCAGAGCCTGATTCATTTTGAAATTATTTTCTGGCCATCGTGTTTTTTCTAATTTTATTATCCTGTCCTCAACCTTATTTATATTTCATGCTCAAGCTACAGATAACTCCTAAAGTTCTGAATAGATTTATCTTAGATTATACTTACGTGTCCCGTATAACTTTGACGTCAAAGACCTAAAGAATGTGTAATTGGTCAATAAATTGTCAACAAATTGACTCTTGTGTATTGACCAATCAAATCACGCGATTCTTTAGGTCTTTGACGCCAAAGTTCTACGGGACACGTGAGTATAAATTAGATATCAACTATTATTTCATGTCTCCAAGTTAAATAAAATTGAATACATAAGCCTAATTTTATCAAATTTTCTCCATATCGATATCATTAGCAATTTTCATTTAATTAAAACTGCTTTTAAACTTCCCACCTGACGAAGTTTTTCAGTATCTCAAATTTTTTAATAGCAAAGTTGTTCAAATTGTGCTTCAAGAAGCGTTTTCTATAATCGATTCATATTGAATTTTCACACCAAGTTTCCGAGTTTCTTCATAAAATGAAACTTCATTTATTTTTTACCATTATTTCGAATCTCTGGTATTTTAATTAATTTTTTCAAACGATCTGAATTTTAGTACATCTAAGTGAATTACATAGTTGGTCCTAGAGTTTTTTTTGTATTTGCGTATTGAATAAGCGAAGTGTTTTGGGGTAACAATGAGCTCTATCTCATCTAAAACCGCATTTTAAATAGAAACTCAATGTTCTAAGTTCTCGCAAACTTACAATATTTTATCTTCGAAATGTCTTCAATTTTAGAAATCTGTTCTTGCTCAATATTTGGCCAACTTTGCATAATAAAATTTTAGCATTTGCAAAGCTATAATAACATGAAAAATTTCGAGTAACTCTGGATTTAGAAACACCCTTTGTTCGAAAGATATCAATACACTTGAAATTACTTAAGACTTATTAAAGCTTAAATCTCGGCATCGTTTCCGGGTTTTAAGATTCTACTATACTTCGAGTAGTCAGATAAGAGCCTTGAAGTGTTTCACAAATTCATTGGGGGTTAGTGATAGGTTTTTAATGCGATTTTGATCATATTTAACCCTACTTCGAAATCTATGAAACTGAAAATCAAACATATGACTTTTATTCATAGTTGCCAAAAAAAATATTAACCTACGCTGTTTCCAGCAAACGAACTCTCTAAAAAGAAGTTCTCTCTGGGCAATATCTCAAACCTTTAGAATTTAATTTATGCGTGGCACAATAGGCGCTGAGAGTATTCGATACATTTTCGACGTGAACCCCCTAAATTTTAACATAAATCTCTAATAGTATTTACCCTCTGGTTCTTTGATCTAGCGCTCTATTTCCGACGCCGGGTCTCTGGGTTTCTATGGTCAAAAATAAGTTTGAAATTCCATAAGAAGAATTTGGTTGTTTGCCCGCAGGGGTGGCCGCTAGCGTTTAACGAGTCATAAAAATGATGCGTGAATGCGCTAGCAGATGTATTCATATTTGATAAAGGAGCATACTTTTGTATCTCTATTAATAAAAAGAATAAATTTTCATGGCCAATTGGCATTCAGACAATATCATAATCTTTTTGGGTAATTTTTTTTGGATACAAAAAATAGTAAAAAACTGTTTGACTAAGTCAAATGTGTGAAAGAGCAGGTGATCACAGGTGCTGGCGCTTCGGGCCGCGGGGCACGCTCCGTGCATTGAATGAGCTTAGTTTCCACTTTGAATAAATAATTTGTGTTAACATTATTATTTGAAGACCGTAATTTTTTAATGTAAAAACATTTAAAACCAGATGGTTTCTGAAAAACAGTTTTTGTTGTCAATAAAATTTTCCAACAAAATTTAACAATTTGGCACAAAATCTGGGAATTTTTTTATTGATTGACATTTACATACATTTTCCCGTCGCTTTTTGTATATAAAAATGCAGTTTCAAAGGGAATACTAACTGATTAATCTTTTTCACTCACGGAATTATTAAGGGGGTCGTGGAAGGAATATACATGAAATTAACGTAGTTGGCAGAAAATCAGAATCACAAAATTTATTGCAGTTTAGATTAAAGAAAATTAATCAAAATTTATCATTAACCTCGTCATAAACCAATTTTGTGTCTTGAGACAACGCTATATTTTTCTTGAACTTTGTCAGAAGTGCCACGAATTTGGTTTGATGATGGTCTTTGATTTTCTTTAATCTACACTGCAATAAATTTTGTAGTTCTCGTCATTTCCGATGAAATCTCAAATTATTTTAAGACAAATCTGAAGTCACAGAATCTGGTGTACAAAATGCTCATCTTGTCAATTTTTTTTTAAATCACCGGAGTTTAGGCGCCTGAGCTATACTTTTGTCTCTGTAATTGTTTGAATATGTCATGAATTGATCTACGCACTCTGAGATGTGTTTCTTTATAAATAAAAGCAACAGTCAAAAACATTTCAAAAGGAGTCATAGAATTGCTGATTTTGCTCCGGTCCGTTTGCGACATAAGTTAAGTTGATCCTATGAGTCATTAAGGCGGAAATGGTATCTGATGTTCACTTTTGGTGTCCTCTAGTAAGATAATCCCACATTACAGAGGCCGCGAGACCCCACCAATTCGTTTTTTGTCCTCATTTAGTTATTTTTTTCTATATATAAAACTTTATTTCAAAGATTTAGGAATGTACATTAAGGGTGGGCGTCGTAATCTGGTTACCTTTCATCCCGCTCTATATATTCTAGGGCAGTTGTGAAAAATCTGAGGTATCGTTTATGGTCTAGCCTTCGCCTAAGGATTCCATATCTCAAACTTAACATTGTTACATCACACACTAGGTGTGAGTCTATTCTTGAACACTAAACAGTTTTTATAAAATCTATCTTCTTTTAGACCCCACTACAAGCGTCTCAAATTTACACAGAGTACGGAAAGAGTGAGGTCACTAATATGTTTGTCCATTTTTTGAATTTCCCTCTTGAATTTTCTAGAATCACTTTTGAACGCCGATTTTTACAATTTTCGTCTTCAAAGTGATATTCTCCTAGACGATGTTCAGAATAAGCCGTTTTTTCGACTTAGGTAGATAAATATAGTGTCGTCAATATGTTTGTCTTGGATTTTTGAATTCACCCTAGATTCTAGAAATATGACTATAAGTAACCGGAAACGAAAAGTTCGAAAAAAAAGTTCGTCTGATCGGAACAAAGTCCACCAAATGAAGCTGAGATTTCACTGATAAAAGTTGGCTTACAGCTAATCCAATTTTGAACCACATCGCGTCAATTCGATAATTGGTTTAACTTTTTCGCTTAACAAATAATTGAAATTTCTATAATTCGATTTAGACATTTCCGATAATTTTAATGTCATGCATCGTTTTCGCTGGGTCATATTCACCATAAAAAATGTTCATATCCTGGTAGAATACCGGTTTTATGCGGTTAAAGGCAAAAAAATATTCGAATTTTGAAAATTCTAGATTTTGTTCTAGCTTGTTCGTTGAAACATAACTGCCACCATGAGATTCCTCGATCGGTCAACTTTAGTCAATACCGATCTTAATGTATCATAAATCCTAATTCTTAACGGGGTAAATAATTACGACGCCCACCCCCTTAACTGTATAATTTAAAGGAACCAATTATACAACAAAGGCTGCCTTAGGTAGAACATTTAGTTTTGTGACTTGATTTGACTTGTTTGTTTAGAATACCGTATGACCGATAAGCTTATCTAAAAGTGCTCATCGATTTTGACTACACTAGGTCAAAAAAGAGTGCACTACTTCACTTTTACAAATGTGAAAAACGTGAAGTATTTTGAAAAATTTTTCTACAAAATTTCGGAAAGAACAACTCTGTTGTTCTTAATTTTGTTCTATAGATAGTTTTTCGGTTGTACTGTCCATAATGTCCCTTTTGAAAAATTTCGAGGACATAATGGACTGTACTGTAATCGCGTTGTTCTGTCGAAATTGTATAAGGGGTATTTAGAGAATTTGCAGGGCAGAGAAGAGCAAAAGCAGGGTGAGGAACAAAATGCAGGATATAGCGGCAGAGAGCAATTTTAAGTTTTTCGAAGTTATAAATCATTTTTCTGTCACGTTTTTTTTGAAGACGCTTTCCCCTAAACAATTGATTTTGACATTTAACAATTACTTATCTGGCAGCCAATGCCGTATTAAAATGCAATTTTGCATTTCAAGCACTTCTGAAGGCATGGAAATAGTTAATATTTGTTGTCTGGCTTATTTCAACATAATAGTTTGAGAGTGAAGTTTCATATGAAATAAATTAAATCGGGTATAAACTGAAAAATCATTATACAAATGAAAATCGCTCAAATTAACCACTTTGACGACCTCTGGTGGGAGAACCTGATGTAGAATGACCGCGATCGTTGATCAATCGTTTTTAGGTCAGTTTAGTGTTGTCATATATAAAAGCAAACTGTTTTGCGGACACTACTCCCTTATGCTAATACATACATTTTTGAATACTAGTATGTTCCCACTCTAAAACAATGAAATAAACAAAAAATACTGTATAAATTATTATACAATTTATTTTATAAACTTATCTATTAGAAACAAAAACAAACCCCAAGTCAAGTTCCGCTAAGAACATCTGATCGAGATGAACGTCCTTTTTTGTACAATCGACCTCATTCGCCTGGTCGGGAACTAGATCGAATTGATATTGTCGAAAATCCATATTCGTATCATCAACCTATCAATAATGGGAATGGATACGACTCTTTTAGAGGTCACGGCCATAATAACCAAGAAATTGCTGCCAGTTTTGATAACTTTATCAATAATTCTGGCTCTACGTTGGAAGATACAAATCTGAAAGATGGTGAATCAATTTTAGATGGCAGTGATTCGTACTCGGGCTCTGATAAAAGTAGGGAACACCGAAATAAGGTTGATATCATTATTGGTGTCAAATTTCAATGTTAAAAACGAAAAAAGCAATCGTGGTTCTAAAAATGGACAAAATTATATTTTTGTTTAGATTGCTATTTCAAAATTAGCCTTTTGTAAAGTTGATAACAAAATTAAAGGTGTAATATACCGTATATTGAAATATGACACCAATAATTTTGGTCGACATAATTCCTTACAGGTTCTAATGATTGAGCCTATCCTGCCAAAATTGTTGAAAAATAAATGTTTTGATTTTTTGGTTCAGAAAACTAAGGGAATAAAAGCTTCCTTGTCGCAGATTTTCAAGTCAAAAAATCGTTCAAATTCAAAATCGGAAAGACTTGGTGGTTCCGATTTGGGATCCGAATATGCTCCATCATCTGCAAGGTAAAATTTTATTCAATTTGATTAGTTGAGAAATTCAGATGCTTCACATGTTTAAATTTATCATCTTAAAACTTGAATAATGACGATAATTCTATTTTTTTTGATAAAATGTCGGCATTCAAGTTGAAATTGTTGATCAATTCTTATGATTTTATTTTCTCCCATGAATCATATTCAGGTGTAAAATATTCTCTGATAACAAACAAAAAATTCTTTGATAACAAAAAAAATATAATTGGAAAAATATCAGCTTTTCCGGATATATATATATGCGATCCGTTTGATGTTACCAATTTGTGTTACTCAACTCTATTTTTATAGAAAGCCGGGAGTTTGAAAAGTTAAAATTCCTTAACCCGTGTACGCAGCATTTCTGAACAACCCTGTACTCAGACAAGTGATCGATATGATGTATAGCTAAACCTGGTGAAAACTAAAATTAATTTTAGGGAACAGCAGCGACGGCTTAAAAAGAAGCATGAATTGCTGGAAAAAGTGCGAAGTGATCGAACCGCATTCTCCAACTGGAATGGCGCTACAATTGTTGCATGGCTCGAACTATGGGTCGGAATGCCTCAATGGTAAATACCATAAAATTAAGGGGTTTTATTTATCAATTATTGCTATTACTGGGAATTTTCGTCTCGCGAACATTTTTTATTACTATCATATTTGTCAAACTAATTTTTAATTCTTGACAAACTTGTAGCACCCAGGGTGCTGCACCCTTTACGATTACAAAAACAAAAAGTAAATTTCTCTCCAGCAGCGATAAACATGTGGATTTTATATCAAACTTATTTTAATCATTCAGAAAATAAAGGGGAAAAAGCATTCCAACAATTTTTTTTCTTGTAATTCAAAATTTACGTTCTGGTCATACCTGGAAATTATAAGGTATAATTGAAAAAACTGATTTTTGTTAAGTTTGAAAAAACTTGCTTATTTCATTAAAAGCAAACTTTGTTTTGGCCAGAAAAGATTAAACGAAAAATTAAGTTTGGAATTTTTAACATTTTGCGGTAATCTTTCTTGATCAAAGATGCCGCGCGCGTCGCTATTTCAATGATAGTAATTTGTTAATCTCATTAAAAGTAATAAGAAGCCTTAATCATGTTAATGAAAGAGATACACCGGTGAATGAGATGTACTCGTTTTTAAACATATTTTTCCTGATCAGTATTTCACGGAGAATTCAGTTATGCTATTTTTATTATGATTTCTGTAATTTGCTAATTTTGGATGCAATTGCGTTGAAAAAGCGTTTTTTTAGTTACAATCGATTTCTAAGACCAAATTGACCTCGAAATGATATTTTGTTTGTTCAATTTATCAACCAAAGAACCTTCATTTGTGCAAGCAAGTTCTATATCCCCTTTATAAATTTTGTTTGTAAATTGACCGGATGTGGCCATCAAATATGACTCATATCAGTGTATCATGAATGTAACTGTTTATTTTACAGGTACGTTTCTGCATGTCAATCAAATGTAAAATCTGGTGCCATCATGTCTAGTTTATCTGATAGCCAAATTCAACGAGAAATCGGAATTCAGAATCCGCTTCACCGGTTAAAACTGCGGTTAGCGATTCAGGAAATGGTTTCTTTGACGTCTCCTGGAGCTCCTCCTACGTCAAGATCGGTAAATATTCGATTATCGTGTTAGATAACAGATTTTTGGTTGATTTAAAACTTTGTTTTAAATTTAAAAAAATGTTTTTTTATCGCGAAACCATGTGGTAAGAGAGTCAACAGTAGACAGTAAGAATGTCTACAATCTAATTCGAATTTCAAGAAAAAAATTTAAAATAACATCATGACAATCACGATTATTGTTGTCACATTTCAAGGGGGTTGTTTGTGCAAAATGTTAGAAAATTGCAAGCGATTTAAAATAAGGTTGATTTTTGGTGTCACGATTTTCGGCCCGAAAATTTCGGGACCAAACAAGATATGTATAGTTAGACTTAGTCTTGAGGATTCCAGAAAGTGAAAAACTAAAATGCTTGGTTAAAATGAGATAAAATGGTGAGCATTCTCCCATTTTTCACCAGCGAATTCCAGCAGTTCTATAGGTAAAATTAAGAATTGGACTCAATAGTTTTGAATGTAAGTGGATGTTTCTTAATTTTTTGAATGTTCGAAAATTTATTAGATTACTGGCAAATAAAGACAAGCTTGAATTAGAGACATTTTCTCCCAATCGTTATAATTTTGAAAAAAATGTATTTGTTTCGATAAATAATCAATTAAAGTGCTTGAAATTTGCTTGCAAATTGTAGTATATTGCTAACTGATCTACTTACAACCGAGTTAGGGTGTTATGTAGATTCATATCCACTATGGGATATGTGTAGGCGGATGAGGCAAAAATGTTCTTCTATAAAATATAATTATCAGAAAATATTTATTTTATATCGAAAGTTTCGAAATTTGTAGCTGCGTATAATAGCTTTGAGTTGAACGAAGTTGACTTTTAATTTTCCTGGTAAACGAGGAAACAATTCCGATGATCCATTTTACAACCTACGCTTCAAAAAGCATAGAGCCCTAACTTAGCTGTAGTATATTCTACTCATGAAAAACATGCTTCTTGTTATAAAATATATCAAACAAAAGTCTTTTATTTTCCCGACTCTGTTCAAACTTAACCAAAATATATTATGCCTTTTTTTGAACTGGAATATTCCTAACAAAAAAACTTATATTTAACATAACTCCCAGACAACCGGATCAGTTTGGATCCGACATGAAGATCTTTTGGAGGAAGAGTATAATAACCAAAAAGATAAAAAAATAATTGAGGCGCCCATTTGGCCAGAGGTACTATTTTTATTGTATCCCTAAGTATTGTTCTTGAGTTGTTGTAAAAAAATCTATGTTTAGTTCATGTTTTTCTATCATACCGTTTTCCAAACCAGGCACTCAGTCGTAAATAGGGTGTCTACACCGTTTACATTTTGGAAACGACTCATCCTACTGTGTTCTTAGATAGCTTTAAATGGACATAAAAATTAAAAAATTAACAAAAAAATGTGGTCATCTTGAGCTACATATGATCAGTATATGATATACTGTATATAAGAGCTCAATCGGATAAGTCGTTTGCAAAATAAAATCAAAACTGTGTGGACACCCTATTTACTTCTAAGGCACCTTGGTTGGGAAAAGGGATATTATCTGTTAGAGACCGACTAGCGATGCTGGAGATTTTAATCAATGCGATAATGTTTAAACAGGCGAAAATTTTTCCCACCACGATATAAAAGGTGATTCAGTTCGAAGACGGATTCTTAAAATTTAAAAAACTTCCCTTTTAAAAAAAATGCTCTCAAAAATTGTATTTGATAAATTATTCTGACTCAACAAGTTCTCACTACGAAAAAATTCTGATTTTAAAATGATTATGATAAATCAAAAGCTTATCAAATATTAGTATTGATTAAAAAATGTACATAATTTATTTTAGTTCGTAAAATCTATTAATATGTGGGTCAAGCATAGCGTTACAAACATACCTTCATTGTGAAAAAATCGTGATTTGTGGAATCTGCAGCATCTCTATAAGGTCTGTTCACAAATTAATTTCGCTGAAAATTGAACACTAGTAAATCGAGTAATATTATAATTTGAAGGTCACACTTCTAGTACCTCACGTTCGCCCACTAGGTGACGCCAAATGTCGAAAACGTATCTTCGTCTAAATTAAAAGTCAGGTGACTCGACTCGGCCCCACTCATTTTTTGATCATGGGTCTAAAGGTAGGAACGCCAAAAAAAATTTTGCTAAACATTTTTTTAATTATGTCTCAATTGTAGTCCGGTTAAAAATATTATCTTCTGGTCAAAAATGTTTTAAAAATATTGTCAGCCATTGCTGTAAAATGAAAATACGTTTTTGAAATTGCTAATCTTTATGCTTGGAATTTTTATGTTTTCGAAATATATTTCATGAAAATTTTCAAGGTTAAAGATAGGCAATGTCAAAAGCAGATTTTTGTTTTACAGTAATTGCTGGCATTTATTTTCAAAAAATTTGTTATCAGAAGGTAATATTTTATACAGGCTACAATTAAATAAAAATTTAAAAATGTTTCGCAAATGAAGTTTTGCCGTTCCTACCTTAGTCTACGATGAGCAATCCTGCATATTCTTATTGTTTTGGTCGATTTACTCTATTTTTTAATTATGGGCAAAATAAATTTGTGAACCCTTTTAAAACATTTTTGAAAACATATTTTTCTTAGCATTTGGCTTATGGAGAAATGAACCATGAATGGATTGGAAATGTTTGGTTACCTTCTCTTGGTTTACCGCAATATAGAAGTCATTTCATGGAGGTAAATATTTTTTGATAATATCAATTTTTTGATAAGATTGAGATAATCTTGAGAATGATAATAAATCGAAACGTAGTAGATAAATAATGAGCTTTTTCTATAAGATTTAGATAACGTATCAAAAAGTGACAGTTCTGCAGATTTTATTTGCAGAAAATGGCGTGTTTTTACAGTATGTCACATTTGATAAAACGAGGCTGTAGGTCATTATTTTCCAAGTCGGAGAACTTATATTTCAATATTTTAGCATTCTTTTTTTAGTACTTCAAGAATTTCAAAAACTCTGATAAAGTGCGTCTCCGCATTTTTCTGCAAAATACAAGCATTTTATTTTCATTCAATTTAAAAATGTCAAACTGCAATTTTGAAAGTTTTAAAAACCATAAAAGTGCATATTTTAACTAACATTTTCTAAACTTTCTCAATACAGTAGTTGATCACTAACGGAAACGTAACAGCGCGCTAAAACTATTCCGTTCTATTATGAAGATTGTTACGTTGGATAAATAAATATAGTACGTCATCAGACAAAGGCCATTAACCCGTAGTTTATTATTTTTTTTTTACATTTTGTGGACTACTGTTAAAAATCATAAAATCGTATCACCGCTAACATTGGCGCCCATCAAATTTGGACAGTTGTTTCCGCTTAATCTTAAAGATGTCAAAACTGCCATAATTATAATAGTTTAAAAAAAAATCATTATTTGCTTTGAAATTACATTACTGTGAACTATGTCTAAGCGAACAAAATGAGAAAAAAACCTACGCTTTTTTATAACAAACTTTAAGTCTCTGGTAGATGCAAGAATGCTTGATCATTTGACGAAGAAAGATTTACGTACTACGCTCAAAATGGTCGATGCTGGTCATAGGTTAGTTTTCTTTCGTTTAAAGTTAATCACAAAACGTGGTGGAAAATTATCAAATTCTATCAAAATATAGAGTTTGGTGTAAAATCAATAAAACTTCAAAAAATTATAAGGTAGCCTATTTTATCTCATTCACAACACAGAAAATACGATAAATTATTATGGTTTCTGTTTGTTCCAGCGAATCGGATGTCTATTACGGCTTGTCTAGCCGATCGAAACTTAAAATCACGTGTTTATAACTTCTAAAATTGGGAAGTTTATGATCTGCTTCTCACACCAACCTTCTATCGTAGCGAATAACACACCTTTTTCACAAAATAAAAACACGCTATTTAAAGCGAGGATAAACGCCTCACTCTGAGGGCACTGTATTTTGATTTAAAATCAGAATACCATAACATTAGTTAAATACTCACAAAGTTACTTAATTTTATTAAGGCAATCGTTACAATATGGTATTTTATGTCTGAAACAGTTGAATTATCAAAAATCCGAATTAGAGAATCGTCGCGAAGAAAGCCAGGAAAATTTGAATGATGTTTTTGTATGGAGTAATACGCGAGTAATGAAATGGTTAAACTCAATCGGCCTCTCCGAGTTTTCGATTAATCTCAAAGAATCTGGTATCCATGGCTCTATTATTGCTCTTGACTCGAATTTTAAAGCAGACGATTTAGCTCTTACCTTAAAATTGCCAAATAATCACCCGGTATGTTATTTTATAGCTGAAGTTAAGCCCGTGTCAAATTATTATTTATTGAAAGATCATTTTAAAAAATGTATTTATTTTTTTAATCAATATTTTCATCATAATTATTCTATTTTTCTATAGAAATATATATTTTTTACGGCGGCGTAATTTTTCGCTCACCAAAATTTTCGTGATTATGCTTCTTTAGACAATTTAGAGTTCAAATTTAAATTTTCGAATTGCTGAAATTTTGAAAAACACGGTGACGAAAAAATCGATCATTGCCCTTTTTATCAAAAATTACAAACATTTGGTATCCCTGAAATTTGTTCGATTATAAAGCCGTCGCAAATTGCGACTTGCAACCACCGAATTCGATTTGTTAAATTTATTCCATGAAAACCATTGTTTTTTTCGATGGTGTGAAAATCAAAAATAAAGAAATTATATTCGACTGAGATGTTTTTTTTTAATTTGAGGGTACACAAAATTATTTGAAATGGCATATGCAATTGTGACTGCAGCTTTCAAAATCCAAAAAACTGATGTATCTCCATGTCCAAAAAAAATTCTTCCTATAATTTTTATTATTTTTTTAAATCTTCAAAAAAATTTTAGTCACGACGTGTTTTGTTTGAAGAATATTACAATCTTTTACGGATTGGAACTTCGCGTGTAACCGAAGAATACATAGCAGGAGGCTCTGGATCGTATCGGTCCTTTAGGCGACGACATAAATCAAAAACTTCGACAGAACCAAGTCCTCGAAAAATACCCCAAGCATCACCCCACCAAGAAAATATTGGTTAGTAAACAAAAATCGTTTTTCGGAATTTCCTATATTAAAAAATCATAATATGGAGATTTTTCAAAAATCGAAAAATGTTCAAGGAGGTCGGTGCTATTAGAAAGATCAGGATTTTGGGCACACTTTTCTCTTGATGAAAAGTTTTTGCTGGGTGTATATTTTTTACTCGATATACCTTAAAACTTATATCAAAAAGTTATCATCAAGAGAAAAACAAATAAAATGCCCTTCCAACAGTCGCACCGACTTAACAGAAAATTATACGATAACCAGATACTTTCCTATATACTTTCCATATATATACAGTATGTGTTTTTTTTCGTGGGAACAGAATCTCAAGTGTCCGGGAGAATCGTCTATAATTTGGGAAGAATTTTCCCGAATTGTTTACTTTTTGTTCGCACGAGAAAAAAACACATACTGTATGAAATAGAATTCTCGAAAGAGCATTTAAGAGAGTATTTGGTGTATTATTTTTGCACGAGTTAATTAAATTAACTTTTAATTAATTAATTAATTAACATTCAAATTAATTAATTAACATTTTTTATTAATTAATGAATATTTTAAACACGGAATTATTTTTCACGCAATACAAATGTAATACATTTTTGAACACAAATTATAAAAAAGATTTCAAAATAAATTGTTTTAAACACAAAAATGCAATTCATTCTTCAACTCAAAATTTCCAGAATTTATTTGAATCAAATATTTTTGTGTGAGATAATATCAGTGTTAAAAATATTGTAACAACGAATCACTTTTGTTCACGTCTGTATTTTAGCCAAAGGTCTTGTCCACGGATCACCTGCACGACCACCAATGTAAATCTTCATCCCAAAAACTAATTTCTTCAAAAAAAAGAGAAAAAATTCTTCAACCAAGAAAAATTAACCTGCGCTTACCATGACACAAGAAAAAAACAATGTTTATTATAGTAATACATATGTAATACTTTAGTAATGCACAAAATTTGAATTGATAATTTTTTATCAGAAAAAGTTTTGTGCCAATCAGAGGTCGTTCTTTAGTGGCCATAAATTTGCCATATTACATGCACTGAGTTCACAATTTACATTGCGCTTCAATCATTTTAAGAATGTATAGTAAAATGGTGATATTGTATATTTTCATTCAAGAAGTCTACCAGACATATTTGTTGCCTTAAAATATGGGTTAGGATCCCCCATTGATAGAAAAACACTCACTTTTCAGATGTACGTTATTCAATCAATTTATAACAGAAATCAGTGATAATAATCCTCTTTCTTTGACTTATAAATTACTTATAGGACTCTTTGACTTTGGTTTCGTATAATTATTTTTTAAAATTTTTGTTATTCACACAAAAATATCCCGTTTCAAAAGAATGAGTAATTTCTCTTTTGGTTAATTTTCTGTTATTTCATCGAAGTATCATCTAGAATTTGAAATTCGTTTTGAAAAGTTATATTTTTGAGAATATGATCTAGACTAGTTCTCTGATTTGTAAAAGTTTCTCTTAACATACTTTCATTAAAATCATAGAAATTCACAATTTAATCCCCTGTTTAAAACAAAAAGCTCATAAAAGAGTTTTTTTCTATTGACGGGCATCATAGTTCATATATTCAAAATTTCCATACATTTCACCTGGTGAATATCACCCATTTTACTGTAAATTCTCATTTTTTAACTTCACTTTCACTTGACTCAAATATTAGACAATGAAAGGCTCTCCATTTAAAAAAATTACTAAAATACCGATTCTACCATCAACCTAAATCTATTATAACTAACTTCAACTACCCCAACACATTTTTCTGCGATTTTCGGATGATTTATTTTTACTGTCAATTTTGACGCTCAAAAATGATGGCGCTCGAGAGGTTTTTTCTATACATTATTGGCAGCAAAAAAAACCATCGCCTTTTTTAATATGTCATTTGGCTTTCAAACAATGATTTTTAACTCTAATTTAAGGACAATTTTTACACAAAAATTAAATCAGTATTTTAGGACAATCACAGTATGAGGCCTTTTGTACTCGTTATTAATAATTTTACCTCTTATCCACTTTGAAATATTATCAGTGAGCTGTTCAATTCACCAGGCTATTTAAAAGAATGAATTTATAAAAAATTCTAGGAAATGTCTAGAATTTATTTATTGTTTATTCTGTAATTTCAAATAAAAATTATTTTGAATTCAGTATTATGCGTCTATCTTCCTGAAAAAATAAATTTCTAATTTAGCTTTATAAGGGCAAACTTTTTGCTGCAAAACGTCTGAGATAGATTTTTTTTAGTCCAGCATGGCCTTGTTTGATTCAAAATCATTTCAAAAGTGACTTTATTTGCGAATTACACTTAAAAATAAAAAAATAATAGTATAGGGATCGGATTTTCCGAGCCGGGTCAAAAATCGTAGGTTTTCAATTTATGAATTTTTCGACTCGATGTGGTTACAATTTCGATCTCTGCCAGGCATGCCAAAAATATAAAATTTTCAAACTGAAATTGTTTGCCTTACTTCAGACAGTTTAACAGGTAAAAGACTCTAAATACAGTGGAGACTTATTGAACCAATGCAATTTTTAGTCATGAAGTAATTCAAATTGCTAGAACTATCAACCTTAAATTTTTGATGATAGTTGGTCACAAAATTTTGGCTGGTGCATTTATTTTTTGTATAAAACAAATCGTTGGTTTCACTTTTCCAAAATTTCGCTTATTTATGATTGGTAACCGATCATTGGTTATGAAAAAATTTGACCGCCTTGCGATTCTGGAAAGTTTTTCACGATTTCGACATTTTTTAAAAATTTTAGAATTGACGGAACCTTTAAAATTTTCAGGATTCCACAATTTTTTCAGAATGTTAAAAAATTGCACAATTCTGAGTTTTTTACGCACTTTCAGATAATCGAGCTGGGAACAAAACAATGTAAAAGTGCAAGTGAACCAAACAATTTATTTTACTTAATAAATAGATGCAATACTCAAAATTTAGTTACTGTGGTTTACAGTATGTGTTTTTTTGTGCGAACTAAAAATAAACATTTCGGGAGAATTCTCCCCAAATTATAGACGATTCTCCCGGACACTTTAGATTCTGTTCGCACTAAAAAAACTCATACTGTATGTCTATAAGTACACCCTCTATTAAGACAATTTGGGGGAATTATGGCCAAAACATACTCTTGTATATTTTGGCCCGTCCCTCTATAAAGAAAATTTGGAAAATAAATCCAGGGGATATATTTTCAAAAATATCTTTAACACACCGATTTTTCGTATAAACAGTGAGTGAGAAGGAAAAAAAATTATTAGCAAATATTGACAATTTTTTAACAAAAGACCAATTTTTTATTAAAATTTGGGCAAAATTGCTAACGATAATTTGGGAAAATTAGCTTCAAGTACAATTTGGGAAAATTTTGCTAAGACCAATTTCAAAAAATCCCACCTGTCCTTATCGACATAAACCACAGTACCAACTTTCATCAAAAATTGAAAGTCAGTAATTCAATCATTTTGAAGCACCTTGTGGGTCAGAGGCATTTGGTTCGATGTTGTACCACTGTAAAATTTTATAGATTATTTCAGATAATATAACCACCAGGTTTCCTATCATTAATATTACACAACCGTTTCGATTTCCTGGATACCTCTGAATAATTTCTCCTGCAATATTTCGACTCAAGTATTTCTCGATTTAAAATAATTTTTGTTTCACACAACACGTATTTGGGACCCCCTATGCAATAATACTGTATTATTTCACGAATAAATGAACTATAAAACCTAGTTTATTGTCCAGTATAATTAGCAGGAAAATGTTTGCAAATAAGTGTATCAGATTTCATAAAATTAAACTGATATAAAATAAAATTTAAAGTGAGAAATTTTTTTTTTCAAACAAGCATGCATAAATTACTGGCTTTGCTGGAAACTCATAAAAAAATCGTTAAATTGTTACAAGGACAGAGTAATTGTCATTAACACCACGTCCTGAGAAAGATGTTCAAATCATCGTTCTGACCAGGCTTCCAAAAAAGCCATCCCTTTGGCGATTTTCCATCCCTATCCCCAAATTTTTCTATCTTTTGCTATGAAAGGTATAGAAAAGAGGACAAAAGCCATCCCTTTTGGAAGCCTGGTTCTGACACCTATGATTTGACAATCTTTGTCTGGACATTTGTGGTGTAAATGGCTATCACTTTGTCCTTGTAACGAATTCCTGTTTTTTTCTAAATTATAAAACTGCAAATTATCGCTGCGTATTAGATTCCACAGAGCATGCAAGTAAAAAACTCCAGATAACAAGTAAACAATCATCTCGCTAATTAACTCGCGATGTTTGGCGGTAAAATGATCGAAACAACGGTCCGCTAAATTACATTAGCGCCCATGAGTCATGACGCGTCATGACGTCACCTTTGGTGATACTTCTCTTTTTAATTTTAGGGAGCCTTACTGTACAGTGGATAACTACTGAATCGTGAACGATTTATCAATCCTCATCCCGGGGTTTAATTTACATTTGATCCCGAAAATTAATATCAATTTAAATAAATTCAATTTATGCTCAAAAAATAATTGAAAAGACGGCCTCGTGCAACAGGTGGTGTAGCGTACAAAAATACTTGAAAAATATTGCTACAGACATTTATGGTTTTCAAAATTGGATTTCGAAGACATTAATATTTTCGGGATTACTGGAATATGAACAGTTTTTATTGCATATATTTCTCGCATTATTAATGACAATTCAATTTTGCACCCGATCAAATACACAATTTTGATTTGCGGTCAATATTCACTAAATCATTATGTAAAAAATAACGATGAAAATCGGCTAATTTTTGGACACTGACAAGAACTCAGTGGCTTACAATTGTAAATAAATTGCTTTGACTCCAAACTATTGGTACAGAACACAATGCTGCCGCGATTATTTTTTTCAGGAATTACTATTTTAATAGACGAACAATTGTGATTCAATCAACCCGTCATAAAATTTGAACAAGAATTTGGATGAGATGATGAATATATTATTTTTTGCTCATTTTAGCTATGCTCAGTGAGAATTGCTCACTCAAAATTTGAGTCTAAAATACGGTATTTGCAATACCTCTGAGCTGCTCTGTGCTTCTGAGAGTAACAATAGTTTTTGAAGCATTAAAGATATTCTCAAATCGGCTCTGTACAAGTTAATCATCAGAAACAAATTCTGAAACCGCTTATTTTATGCAAACGATTCGTCATCTTTTCCTACCATGTTGAAGGGACAGCCAATCAGAGCCCCTCATTACTTCCACGCTTTTAGCGGTGCCCTCTGAGTTGGTAGTAGTTGGCTTCAAGTGACTGTTCCAGTTAAAGCGACCATGACGTAAAACATCAGAAAATCGAACCGCTGTCTTGAATAAAGTCTTCTGAGTGAGTTTAATCGGGTAAATACAAAAATAGGCTAGTTACGAGATGTTTTACTACTGTACAAATTACTGCACTGTAGTAACTTTTCAAACCCTTGCTGAACTTTGTACAGGTTTGACTACAGGGCCGGTGGCACAGGCTGCTGGTGTTTTCATAAAGTTCAGCTTGGTTCAAGCTGTATGAATTATACAGTATAATTTATACTGTATACTTATTAATTATGCAAGGACGGACTCTAATTTTTTCTAAAAAACTTTCCCAACTTTTTTCATCTCTATTGTGTCAAATTTCCAAGAGAACACGAAGAACGTATTTTTTAACCTTGGCCGCTGTGTTATTTGCTACAACCGCCAATTAAAACAAATAAACGGTATTTTTACCGGTAAAAATCCGAAATTGTACAACTTTTTGAAAAATAAATACTGATATAAATATGTACAAAAAATGTACACCACATACTCGTCCCCCCATAAACTTCCTGACAACAAACGTCCTGACAGTTTCTCAAACGTCCTGACAAAAATTTCAATTTGATATAATTTTACCAAACGTCCTGACACTTTTCGATTTTGATAAAAAATATTTTTGGAAAAACTATGATTTTTAATTGATTAATTTTTCATCATTTTTTCAATTCTGTCCATGTTCTTGAAAATATAATGAACCGATTGTCTTGTTAAGGGCCTCGGTGCATTTTGACAGATTTGCACTTTTTCAATTTTTTT
>SCLH01000277.1:677935-751425 GCA_004367855.1 Oikopleura vanhoeffeni | reverse complement strand
TCGATGTTCATACACTTTTATTTTTCTTATTTTATTCTAGAAAAATGCAGAAAAAAAAATATTGTGAATGGAAATAATGTCTCACGGCTCATAGGATATTTGAGGCGCTAGAGCAAAAATAAGGTTTAAATATAAGATTTGGCCACCTTGCGGTCAAAATTAAAATTTTCCATAATAAAATTGTTCGTTATCAATATTTTGTTCGTTATCAATTTTCCCCCCTGAAGAGCTTAATTCCGACGTTCTAGCATGTAAAAAAAATGAGCTGGATCTGACTGCGGACACACTATAGCGTCAGTAAAAAATTGTGTTATTACGCCGTATTTTTCTACAGTACTAATCAGGTGTACCAGATTCGAGGCCCACTTTTGGCGTGGCTGGAGAGCATCAAATAACATTGACGATAAAATCAGTACATTAAAGATACTCTACGCAAAAACTGGTTTCCCAGATTAGGGTTTTAGACAAACTACAAATAATCAATTAATAATCATATAACTACACAATTAATAATCAAATAATCATTTATATTTACCTTGAATAAGAACATAGAAACGGGGAATTTTCCAACTCCTTCACCTTCTTTGATGAGAACGGTTATGAACTTTACGGGGTAAATTCTTGGAATGTAATATCCGTACTTGTCTCCAGTTTCAGCCTGGAGAGTAAGGAGCTCTTCCAGAGGAAAGTCAATTGAACGGATATTATAACTTTGTAAACTGTTTGAATTTCCGCTTATCGAAAACTAATTTTTACAAGTTTGGAAAAGTTCCCTAAAAACGTCGAAAAAAAAATGAAAACAGAAATTTTCTACCAACTTTTATCGGTAGATCCTGACTGTGACCGTCCATCTTGACTCTATATAACGTACCATACTAGGAAGCGCGACAGGTGTGTGAGGCTAGCGCTACATATAATAGAGGCAAGGTACTTTGTTATATATTATACGTTATAATCATACATATTATAAACAATATACAGTTTTTATACACAACTGTTCTTAAATTTGCACAACAAAATCTGTCAGAAAAAAAATTCTACATGAAGGAATACTATTTTGAAGGTGATTTTCAGGAAAATGGTAAAAATTAAAAATCAGTGAAAACTTGAATGTTAATCATAATAATGAGATAAAAAAACAAATTAAACAATTTAATTTAACCGGCACATTTTGCGGTCTTTTGAATGAAATAATATTTCTGAAATTTTTTTTCTTAAATTATCTTTTTAATTACAATTATTTCGTTGAAATATTCACAGGAATTATTAAAATGTTCGACTATAATCCAGAACCCAAAACTTATATAATTGGAGGTACGTCGGTTAGCCGTAGATCCAACGAGTTTCAATTTTTAGTGCCATAACTCCTACCGTGTTTCAGAGAAAGTGTATTTCGTGGAAATTATTTGAGAAATTAATTTTATTTTTACTTATTTACGAACTTAAAAAATTGTTATGATTTTGAAAAAAAATGTATATTTTGTTTTCGAATCAATTGTTTCGGTATTTTTATTAACTAAAGATATAAATCAAAATTGTCGAAAAATTATTATTTCATCATTTATTTTTCAATTGGAGATATTACCGTCTGTTAAGTTTTTTACACATCTGCTGTTTTGCAGATTGTAATCTAGTAGGAATTAACTTAATCGATTCCCACGGAAGGGACAGGTGAGAAAAACTGTGAGACTGAAAAATTAGAACTTATTACTAAATATTTATTGTTTTAAAATTAATTCGGAAAATTAATTGCCAAAATAATTGGTGCGTTTTTTTTGAGAATTACAGTACTTATCACAGTTGAAATGACGAAATGGTCAAACTTTCTCTCGGCACCAAGAAAATTCTGAAAATTTTTGACCAGTGGTCATTATTTATAATGACTGCATATCGTCATTCTGTATTTTATTTCGTTCAGACATATTCTCCAGAATCGTCAACCGATTTTAAAATTCCAGAAGATCATCTTTTTGTAGAACTTCTTTTATGTTAAATTTAACAAAGTAAATTCATTTAAATTAATTATTCTTATATATTTTATAATAAAAATTTTCAAATCCTGTGTTTATCACGGATGATATATCCCCTTAGGAAGGGATTGTTAAATTCTGGTTTGGTCTAGTACATTATTGTACGTGAAGTAGAACCATGTACTAGACCAAAACCATAAATAACAACTACTTCCTAAGGATATTTACTTATAGAGTAGCGTAAATAATAACGTAAAGTGCCTCTATTATATGCAACGCTAGCCTCACCACACCTGTCGCGCCCTAGTGTGGTACTTTCATAGAGTCAAGATGGACGGTCACAGTCAGGAGTCAATCCTTTTATCGACGTCCGATTCTGATTAGTTAAAAAGAATCAGAATCGTTTATTTATACCTGGTTTAAGGGGGTGGTGGTTGCTAAACGATTGGAAAAATGAGAAAATGTTTCCAAGTGACCTCCAAAAGTTCAAATTTCGTATTTAGGGTTGAAATTTAATAAAAAACGATTCTAAATAATTTATTTTTTATAAGTCGGCTTTTACCTATCTTTGAGTTAATTTTCTAATTAAACATACTATTTTCAGCTCATTTCGATAGAAAACCTCAAACAAGATAAATTTAACTATTGGAACAAATTGAGTGATCCAAATAGTATCCTAAAACCCCTGTTTAGCTCATTTTTCATTCAAAACATTTCAAATTAAGAACAACCAACCCCTTAAAATGTGAGTTTTCCTCAAGTTTACTGACCTTTTGTCGAGTTTCCAGTCAATAATGTGGTAACATAAGAAATATGTGTAGTATTAGGTTCTAAAAATTGAAGGCCACAATCGGCGGAGCCAAAATTTCCAGTGCACATGGTCAACATTGTGCCTTCCTGGGTTCGGTTACCTTCACATGGTTCCTCCATGGTAATCGAGTTCATATCAAGCTACAAATTTAAATTATTTTAGAATTCATTGTTTCCGTTTTTTATAAAAAATCCTTCTTTTTTATTTATTAACTCGTACCTGTACAAGTGTGAAATTTGGCTCATTATTTAACCCATATATTTATTTGTTGTTGTAAAAAAATTACGCATGAAAATGACGAAATGTCTTTATATACATGCCAAAAAAATGTCATTATTTAAGAACTATTTGCCGCACAAAAAACATTTGACAGATTTATTATCCGAAAAAACAAGAAAGTGTAAATAAAAGTAATGCAATTATTAACGGCATCCGAATTATGAATTTCCAGTCTGATTTATCTTTTAAAATGCTCTAGGGCGAAACATCTTCCAAATCTAGGATCCAGAATTATAAAACTCGAAAATGAATAGATGACATCTATTAGATGTCATGAATTGTACTAAAAATTTTTTATTCGAACTTTTCAAAATTATTATTTGAATAAAATATTTTTTTCGATTTCTTCCCTTACATTACGTAAAAATTAAATCAAGTACCTTTTATTTCACATGCATATCTTTTTGCCTACATGCCTACGCGTTTTTTGAACATTCAATAAACTAAAAAGGCTGTGTTTTGGAAACATGTCATTCACTTTTAACTTTTAGTGCGGTTTAGTACTAACTCGCTTCCTGAAATGTCAAACAACGAAAAGTCTATTCTGTATATATTTTAACCATTATCAAGTAGGGGTTAATATATTTTTAATAAAGCCCTTGAAAAATCGTCAAAAAGGTCAAAATCCTTTTTTTCATTTTCCCGATGAAAATTACTGGAAAATTACTAGAAAATTACTGAAAAATTACTGAAAATTAGCGGAAATTTATAAAATTTTTATATAGAAAAACGTTTACTCACCGCATGTCCTCTTGAAGCGATAAAATACTGTTCATCAATGGAAACACACATATGTGTTGGATTGCACACGACAGCCACTAAACCATTATTTGCATTTTTGTCGAAAATGACTTCACTTGTTTCACCAAAAAACATATCAGTGATAATGGCCGCATTATTATTTTGCGCTGACACCACTGCTAAAAGCGCACATCCTAAACGGATTTGGGCTAACCTCATTTGTTATTCTCTCTGTGAAACGTTCAACAAAACATCAAAATATTGAATAAGGAATTTGATTTATTTTTCGATTTTAAACCAGAAATAGTTAAATTTGGAAAAAAAAATATCTCGGAATTCAATTTTTTTTTCGAAAAACCTTCTAATAGATATAAAAGATGAAAAACAATATTTTGAACTAAAATTTTAGTGTAAAACGAAGGAAATGTGAATGAAAATACAAAAAAAAATTTCGAACTTTTTTGGTCTCTGAAATTTAAAATAACATAATAAAAAAGTAAAAATGAATCTCTTGAACTAAAATTTGTATCCTAAAATGATGACGGTTTCAATATTTTGATAGTTGTTTAACGTCGGTTCCCTTATTCTCGGTTAATATTTACTAGGTTTTCCAGAAGGACAAATTTGTTTCTTTGACATTTTAACTAGACCGGACTAAGGTTTTATATTTTAGATAATTGCTAATTTTGCCTCAATTACAACTAATCATTTTACTTTTAAATTATGACTTACTCCGATCATTTTATAATTTTTTCCTCATCACTTAAATTCTGACGAGGGCCATTTTATTCTGATTATTTTGACGATTTTTGATAATAGTGAACTATTATAGTACGCTGGAACAATTCCATGCCCAGAGTCAGATTCTAGTCACTAGATAGATTTATTAAAAAACCAAGGTCAAAAAGTTGTCATTGAATTCTAAATGCTCACATGAGTCAGGTCACAAATTTGATTAATGTGACATGACCTTAAAACTTTCAAAAGCCAAAAATTTGTAATAATTTTATTGGCTCATCTCGTAGAGAATTTACGTACCCGTCATGAAAAAATTAGATTTTGTGATGTTTGAGGCCAAATATCTCGAATACCACACATTGTAGGATCCAATAGTTTGATATGATGTTAAATTTAAATAAAAATCTCACATCCTATAATATAATTGAAGGTCGATGGTTGCTCGACCAATCATGAACGAGCTTCAAAATAGAGTGATATTTTTCTTAAAAAGTCTACTCAACGGAAAGCTGTTACTATCGAAACATTAATTTTTGTCTTTTTTTGTTTCTGAAAACGGTACTTTGAATTTCTGAAAATTCATAAATTATGATAAAAATGTCGAAAACCGAAACGATGTGTTTTCAAAATGATGAAAAAGTACTTTCCAGAGGTTGTTTCAAATTGTCCATATTTTCAGAAAAAAATCATGAAAATGTTAACATTGTTTGTTTGAGCCTTAATTCATGACTTCAGTTATTTTTATGATTTCAGCTAGCCAAATTCCTTATTTCAAGTCCTATGATAAATCACAGACTAAAACCTAACTTTTCTCATCCTTAAGAGAGTGGTCCTCGCTAAATGATACCCAAAAAAAATACCCCAATTTTATACTAATGGCGTTTTTATGAATATGGACAATTACAAGCATTTGGGTACTCGTTTTATTTCGAAACATGGTTTCAGAAATATTTTGTATGAAATTAGTTGAAATTTCTTGATTTTTGGAATATAAAACACGATTAAGGGGGTGGGTTGGCTTTTGGTACCTTTCAATACGCCTCAGATCAAATCTAGGGCAGTTGTAAAAAATGTGAGGATACTTGTTTGTAGATCTAGCCTTCGTCTAACGAACACATCTCAAAGTCAACTTTGTGACACACACCACCAGGTGGTGAGTCTATTTTAGAGCACTAAACAGTTTTTTTAAATCTATCTTCTTTTAGACCCACATACAAAGCGTCTCAAAATTTAACACAAGTAGCGGATAAATAAGAACAAAAATGTGGTCGGAAGATTTTTTTCAAATTTTGACATTTTTTCTTCTAGAATCTCACTTGAACGCCGATTTTCCCAGTTTTCGACTTCAAACTCTATCTTCTTTCAGACCAACGTTTAGAATAAAGCCGTTTTTTTGACTAAGGTAGATAAATATAATGCGGTCAATGTGGTCGGAAGAAATTTTTGATTCATATTCTAGAATTCTAGAAAATTGACTTGGAGTAAACCGGAAATGAAAAGTTCGAAAAAAAATTCGTCTGATCGAAACAAAAGTACCACCAAATTGAAGCTGAGATTTCACTGATCAAAAGTTGGCTTACAGCTAATCAAATTTTCACACACAATCAGCGTCAATTCGATAATTAGGTTTAACATTTGGCTTAAAATAATTGAAATTTCTGAAATTCGATTAAGACATTCCGATAATTTTATGTCATGCATCGTTTTCGGGTGGGTCATATTCACCAATAAAAAATGTTCATATTATGGTGGAAAACCGGTTTATGCGGGTTAAAGCAAAAAATATTCGAATTTTGAAAATTCTAGATTTTGTTCTAGATTGTTTGAATAAAATATTGCCACCATGAAGATTCCTAGGGTCAACTTTAGTCATAACGATATTAATGTATCATAAATTAATTCTATAAAGGCCTCAAAAAAAACCGACACCCACCCCCTTAATGATTGCAAAAGTAGAATAATGCTTAATGAACCTCTGGGCGCTTAATTAACATTAAGTAACAAAAATAAATAAAGATCATTAAAGTATTATTTGCTTTTGCGCATTATATAAGTGACGGCCTGAAAGTGTACACAATAATCAAACGAAAATTTATGAAGCTGAAATGTAAAGGAGGAAGTGCTAATCAAGCCAAAACGGCCAGTGCCCATGTCTGAAAGCTTGGAAAAGGCATCATTTCAATTGAATAAAAATAGAAAATTTTTGATAACGTCAAAAAAAAATTATTTTTATTTAATTCGAAAAATAACTTTTTTCTCATTGAATATTTATCTATTTAATTACAAAAAATACTTTTTTTCCATAAATAGTGAAAAAAAAATATATTTAAGTCCAAAAATACTTAATGGAGATTAAGCCTTGATTAAGTTTAAAGATCATTAAGTCTCAAAAAAAACCGTACTTAATGATGTTTAAGTAGAAAATGATTAACCTCCATTAAGATTACTGTATAATGAAAGCAAAGAAACATTATCTTGGAGAAACCCTAGGTTATCTGCAGCGTCTTTTTAGCTCCACATTATGTTGGTTTTGAATGTGAAATTTATAAATTTGAGGGAATAATTTTTTGATTGAGACTCCTAAAATAGGGTGAAAATACGTTTTTTTCATAATTTGAAGCCAAATCTAAGGATTTTCCCCAAAACTCTTCTAGGTGATGTGCTCGGGTTCTGTCCAGTTAATTTACGCCTCAAATCATTGTTATACCTTGAAAACTCGAAGCGGAGATTCATTTTTAAGAAATAATTCTATCAGTTTTGTGAGCTTGTTTCTTATTGGAGAAGCCATTTGTCACCTTCAAAATTTTTTAGGATGAAATATTTTTGTTCATAGGGAAATAATATTCGGTCGAATGATTTGTACTCCTCCGGTAATTTGCCATTAAAAACCCCGGTTTCAGCTTTCCAGCCACGACCACCCCCTTAAACTCCTCCGCTAATTTGTCATTAAAAACCCTCGGTTTCAGCTTTCCAGCAACGACCACCCCCTTAACCCACATACTCAGAAGTTATGAACAGTGACGTACTCAGCGGTGGCCAAATCACTTTGGCCAGATATGGCCAGCGCTGAGTATGTGGGTTAAACTCCTCCGCTAATTTGCGAAAAATTATCGATCGAAATGGTATACGGTATACCGTATACCATTTTGATCGATAATTTTTATACGGTATACCCCTTAAAAACCCCTGGTTTCAGCTTTTATTTAAATTTTTTTATTTCAAATCGTCTATCAGAATGTGACAAACCTAACCTATTTAATGCGCGTTAGTGGAAATCTTCTTTCTGTAAGAGCTGTTAAAGACAACACTGTATTGTCAATACAATCTGCTTAAATTTGAACTAAATGGCGACTATTGAATTATTTAGAATTTTTTGTGTATGATGAGCTTAATAAATAAATAATCCTAGCTTTTTCAAATACTGTATCTTTACACTGTAAAGTTTATAGATATATTGTTTCTGAACTAAGTTTTAGCATAATAGTAGTTCACGAAATTTTCTAAATAAATCAATTTGATAGCTGATTAAAACCCAAAAAAACAGATTAAATTTTTTTTTGAATACAGTCCTAACTGGTACACAACGCCCTAACTGGTACACTTTTTTGGAGTCGGTCAATATGTTCCTAACTGGTACAGTAAAAAAAAAGAGTGTTTTTTCAATTTATGCTAATATTTTTGTTAGTCCCCGGCGGCAGAATTGCCAAAATTTTTTTTCAAAACGTACTTTTTTGTACGATATATTTCATCGAATTATTATGGTTTTGCGATATCTCAAAGAGTACAAGTTGAGTTTTTTTTTATTTTCACATTTGAGAATTATAGATGCAAAACAAATCAAACTTTAATTACTGTACAATAAAAATCATGGGGAGGTTGCCTTGAGAGCGCCGCGCCACTCATTGGTCTTTTGTCTACACGCATAGTTGATACAATCCCCGCCCCCGCACGAAAAGCGTTTAGGCAACTCATGTTCGCTGCTTCATGTACTATTTTTTTTTAACAAAATGATATAAACTGCTGGCTGTATTTGATTTGTGTTATAGGAAAAACTTTTTGCATTTAATTTTGAATTTAACTAAAAAATAAAGCAATTTTAGTCTCTAATGAAGCTTTTTAAGCAAAAGTATAGGGATGAGCCCTAAGTGGTACTTTAAATTCGAGATTTTTGATCAAGTAACGGTATAAGTAGCACACTTATCGATATGTGTGCCAATTTACCTCGTTGCCGGACTGGTACACCTACCGACCTAATAAAGTGTACCAGTTAGAGCGTTGTGTACCAGTTAGGAGTGAACCAGTTATTTCACAAAAAATGGTATGAAACTTCTGGCTGTATTTAATTTGTGTTATACACAAAACTTGGATGTGCCGTGACTGGTACATAAGATATCGAAAAAAAAAATAAAATTCGCTAAGAAATTTAAAATATTAAAAATCACCACATGTATTGCTAGAGAGCAGAAAGATATATATTTTTTAATTGTCTATTATTTAAACAAATTACATAATTTTCATATTTTGCTGTCTAGGGGCAAATTTGATTATTTGAGAGAATTTTTAAAACATATTCTGAATATGATATTCAGCAAATTTGTTGGCCCGCAATTTGATTGTTTTTTACTTTCTAGCGACTTTTGTGTAGAATCTTTCAAGGTCATTGACGGTTTACCCTATAGACCAAATATGTTTCATTCAACGTTTTGCTAACTCGTTAAATGTTAATAAATTCACAACATAGAATTAATCATAGTAATTTTATCTAACTGATTTTGAATTTTTATTAATTTTTAAATATTTTTCGAAAATGATGTGGATAATTGCAACAAATCTGTACAATCTATGAGAAATAAGTGACTGATTTAGAATTTTCTTAGTTGAAATGTGGTGTTCGAAGGGTATAATTTCAAGTGTTTAGAGTTTTTTGTGATCTGATTGATCGTTTAAGGGGGTACTCGTCATGAAAAAAGAGGATTTTGTGGTTTTTGTGGCCATATATCTGAAAAACTACACACTGTAGAACTCAATAGTTAAAAGAAATGTAGTAAATCAACGAAAGATTCACATCCTAAAATATAATTGAAGATCACTGATTGCTCGACTAATCAGGAACGAGCTTAAAAATAGAGTAATATTTTGTCTTACTAAATAAGCCTACTCTTTAGTGAGTTTTCAGAATAAGAGAATTATTTTTAGATTTTAAGCAAAAAAATCGTACGCAGGTTTGTCACTATCGTTTTTAAAAACTTGTAAATAATTCGCTCCAGAATCGGCACAAAAATTTTTTTCGAGCTAATTTTAAGAGTCTCACGCATAAGCCTACTCCTTCCTTTCTGTATTTTAAGTTTTAAATTTGAAACCTATATGATTGAATAGCTGATGAGAGCTATTACTATCGAAACATAAATTTTTGTATTTTTTGTTTCCGAAAAAGGTACTTTGAATTTTTGGACATTTATACAGGGTGTAAGGTTTTTCCCTTCTTTTTTCCAAACTGGTTAACACTTGATTTCCGCCGTTTTGATTGGTTGAATCTGAGAAAACTCTTCTGACAACCAATCAAAACGGCGGAAATCAAGTGTAACCAGTTTGGAAAAAAGAAGGTAAAAACCTTACACCCCTGTAAATTTTGAGTAAAATGCTAAAAACCAAGACAATATATCCTTTTACCACTGAACTTCATCTCAAAAACATTTACTATCTCTATAGCGCGGGTTCGAACCCCACTAATGTTGTCTTAGTGACTGTCTTGAGTATGATTATAGGCAAGGGGCTTGATATTGGGACCGCTAAATTTGATCGGTATGGTAATCACTCAAGCAATCACTAAGACAATCACTTTGACATCAATTAGTGGGATTCGAAGATCGCGCTATAGAGATAGTAAACGTTTTTGAGATGGAGTTCCGTTGGTAAAAGGATATTTTCAAAACGATGAAAAGTAATTTCCTAACGGCGTATATGGATAAAAATACCAGCAATTTTTTTTTAATTGTCCATATTGTATAAAAAAACATAAATATAAAATTGTGAACATTTTTGGTTTGGGCCTTAATTCATGAGGGGTACCTCCTTAATGTAGGACGTTTTCGTCGGGTTAAGTATGTTTCGTGTTTTAATCGATCCCATTTGGACTTGAATCTTTTTTCAGTCCGAAAAAGTATTGTTTTAAAAGTTTTTTTTGTCTTTGATTTTTTTAGTATTATTGTAAATGACGGAAAAACATCAAGTAATTACTCCTAAAAATTACCCTGAGCAATTACTCCAAACAGTTACATTTTTCTTCAAAAGGTTAACTTTTTTTCAAAAGTTGAGGGGTAACTACTGCAGAGCAACTACTGTAAAAATATTAAATATTAATAATAATTCATAATAAAATGTATTTCACAACAAAATATTTTTTGTCAAAAATAACAAATTTTGAAAAAATGTTTAAGGAAAAAGCTTCATAAAAGTTACAGAGAAATGAAATTCAGTTCGAAAAGATAAAATTTAATTCATTTTTGATGAATTTATTTTAATCGGCTTATTTTTTTCTCGCCTTTGAATTCGTTTTTTGTTACAATTACTAGTTATTGTGTTTCGAGAAAGCAGTGGGCTATTCATGCTTTTGCATCTTACGTAGCTGTTTAACGTAACGTTCTAGTGCGTCTAAAGAGATGAAAAAATATTTGAGTGGATTATAAAGGCCATTTCTGCATAGGTTGAATTTAAGAGAAAAACTAAGAAAAAAAACGTAAGCTAATTTTGATAAATCAGTAAACTTCACAAACGACCTGGTCGTTACGACCAAGTTTTTTCGTGATAATTAAATATTAATTTTTTTTTAAATTGAAACTACATAGTAAAAATATAGAAATAAAAGTATCTGAAACTTCAACTCAGTCTACATCGGAAACTAATTTTAAGTAATGCTTTTTCATTTGAAGTAACGCTCGTCAGTTCAAGTAACATTGTTAGAAGTGGGAAATTGTATTATTATAAAGCGTCAATTTTTTTGCCTAAGTAAACAATGTTTTTTTTTAAATAGTCATGAATTTTTTTTTTCAAATATCACTCAAATCATTATTTAACTCCCGTAGTGGCCGACAATCTCTGGGCCCGTAGTGTCTTTGCGCCATCGATGGCGCAGCGCTTGAATGAGCATTATAACCGAACATTCATATCAACAATAATTTTTCAATGATAATGATATTATCCAAAGAATTCTCTACAGTCCTATAAAAACAATTTGTTAAAAAAGTTAATAAAAGTCATCAAATTTGAAGAAGAAAATTAAAAATTCTCTCATTTTGCGAGTTCTCAGAACCAAGTGCATAAATAACACGAATTTAGGGTTAATTTGACATTTTCATATCTCAAATATTAAACCGCCACAATTGGGTATTGCAGCTGCAAAAAAAATGGAATGTTTTCATCACCATTCTCTTGTAAAATGAGTCTTAAATTTTTTTGGAATAATATTTCTCGTGATTTCTTGTCTCTTTTTTCGCCTACGCATTCTTCTGTAATCAGTATTACGGGAGTTATGACTTCTAGAAATTATCTATTTAAACCGGAGGCTATACTGTAATGCAATAGAGGTCTTAGAATTCGTAACGATTCTTTTAAGGGGTCTTCCACGTGATTTGAGTACTTTTGAAAAAAAAACATAGTACAGTAATTTAAAAAGTACTCAAATTACGTCAAAAAAATTCCAGGGTCAACTTCAAGTGTTTTTAAGACATTTTTTCTCATTACATCAAAGTCCGAATAAAATCACGTGACGAAATAATTCAAAAATAAGTTTGAAATATGTCATAGATAAATCCTTATTTCTCGAAAATAAGATCACGTGACGTGTTTGGAAAATCTAATTATGTTCAAAACTCTTGAATTAGGTGTATATTGGCCCAAAAATTTTTCCGGCGTAATTTGATCACTATGTTTACTTTCATCAAAACCTTATTTCCTAATTTGAAGGTCACGTGATCATTTTAGGTCTTTGGTGTGATAGGGAAAAAGTCTTAAAAACTTCTAAAGAACCACTTCACTTCTTTCAAAAATTGATTTAAGTAATTTTGAAAAAAACAGTACTATTTTGGTCAACCTTATTCCTTGAATATACGGTCACGTGATCACTTTGGGGCTATGGTGTAATGAAAAAAGTCTTAGAATTTTTTTTTTGGTCCCGCTCAAAGGCTTTTCTTGATGATTTAAATTTTTTTTGCAAAAAATAAGTACTGTAATACAGTAAAATTTTCGAAAAAAAAACGCACAAACGTCAATTATTCAAATAGTCGATCAATCACTTTGTAAATTTTCATTCATACATGATTAAGGGTCCTAAATTGCGATTAAAGGCCATTGCGCCATCGATGGCGCAAGAAGACACTACGGGAGTTAACTAGTAGACATTAACATAAAATAAATGCAATATTCAAACTAAAAAAAGAGTCACTTTCAGCAAACAAGTTGCCAGAGTCCGTTTTTCTTAATTATTTAACTTAAAATCTAGAAAATATTTATTTGAGGCGACTTTACGAGTTAAAGTGACGCTTTCTCATCTGAAGTAACTTTTTTTCAAATTTTGGTCGTCACTTCAAATGCATTCCCAGTGTTTGTTTTTTTACTTCTCACTATCAAAGCCCATTAATTGTACTAATAATCTTTGAATAAAGTTTTATAAATATCGAAAAAAATGGCCTCAAATTTTTCAAAAATGTTGTTCAAAATTGTATACGACAAGCCGTTCAAAAGATATTATGTCCTACTTTAAGAATTTGTCGTGAAAAGTTCGAAAATATTATAGCGTAACTACGACACATAAAATAAAAAGAGGGAGCAAGTTTTTAGGAGTTTACAGTATGTCTTATTTTCGTTCCAGATTTATGTTTTTGCTGAACACAGATAGACAACGATAATTGGCTTTAATTTTTTAAACACTTTTTTGATCGGCGAGAAGTAAGTTTTAGAAAAACACGTGGATTAAGACCAAAAATAAGACATACTGTATTTAAGGATTCTCGCAGTATTATTTTCTTCTCCGGTCTACAGTATCGGAAGTTTTATTTTTCACAAGTGATTTCTCTAAAACGCAGAAAAATAAATAATTCTTATTTTAAATAATCGTTTTGAAGACGATCGAGATGAGATATTTTGAATAAGAGAACATATTTAAATAACCATGGTTCGACTTAATTATTTGTTACTTAAATGTGATTTGAAAAATGTATAGTTTTTCGTAGAAAAGGGGCTTAGGGGTGTGGAGGGTTTTTGGCTGTGAGTTGAGCACGTATCTATAAACTTGTAGTTAAAAATATTATCGCTCTATATTTTTGAACAAGAATGTAGTTCGTGAAGAAAGCATGGTACTTTTTGAAGTAAATTACCCTATTTTTCCACTCTAACCTACTACCACCTCCCTATTGCAGTTTATTTAATACAGGGGGGGGGCGATATCGCCGAAAAAAACCTACACAATTTCATGATTTTACGCTCAAATACTTTCAGTGTCAATATCGCCGAATGTGCCAATATCGCCGAATGTGCCAATATCGCCGAATATGCCAATATCGCCGAATTTTTTTGAGATTTATATTAAAAATTACCTTGTGGGCGTCATGAATTTCCCAAATTTACTCTTTTCAACTTTTATTTTATTGCGTTTGGCGGAGTACATAGTTCTACAAATTTTGGTGATTCACTTCATTCGAACCTAATTGTAAAACACCTTCGAAAATTGAAAAAAAATTTGACACATGGCATCATTTCGAACGCCATGTGTTTTTAGTTTTTTGACATTATTTCTGTTCCCATATCGCCGAAAGTGCGTATACCGCCGAAAATGCCCAATATCGCCGAAATTTTTATGGCAAAAAACTTTCGGCGATATTGGCCCCCCCTGTATCAAATAAACTTCCCGAAGTTTTCTTGAAACTCGAAAATAGCATAGGAAACAATAATTTCGTACTCATCACAGTTTTCATTTGATTTTAAGTTAATTGTGTGAACCTAAAATAAAAGAATAAATAAGGAAGTTGTTTCGGGTGGGCCCGATTGAAGTATTTCCGCATCTCGGGGTCTGGGTACTTAGGGTCTGGGTACTTAGGTGTTCATCCGTTAGGTTCACGAATTGAACTAAATATTGTTATTCGATTATATTAATATATATATATGGATTACAGACTCTCAGAGGACAGATCCTGAATATTTGAAAAATGCGGAATCTGAGCATTTGATTAGTTGATATCTTTCAAATCTGACCAATGAAATCGGCCTGTTCTGCAATCCAGGGTTTTGATTGGGTGCTAGTATGCCGCGTTGTTTGTATCAATCAAATATTCAGGATCTGAGGGTATGTTATCTATATATGCGTTTATATTTCAAAATGGCTTTCTATCCTTTTACCAACGGAACTCCATCTCAAAAACGTTTACTATCCCTAATAGATTATCACTATTAATTACAATTCTCTATAGCGCGTGTTCGAATCCCATTAATGTTGTCTTAGTGATTGTCTTGAGTATGATTATCGGCAAGGGTGCTTGATATTGGGACCGCTAAATTTGATCGGTGTGTAATCACTTAAGCAATCACTAAGACAATCAATTAGACAACATTAGTGGGATTTGAACTCGCGCTATAGGGACAGTAAACGTTTTTGAGATGGAGTTCTGTTGGTTAAAAGATATTTGTTATTATTTTGGATAATTATCAAAAATTGATATTTTAATTTTTAAGTAAATTATAGAATTAACGGGGTGTGGGACTCTGATTTGACATATTCACGATGATATATCTTGAAAACCAAGAGTTTATGGGAAAAACCGAAAATATTAATTTGTAGATCTATCGTTGATTTTGCAAAAAAGTACATCGAAAATTGTTTTTGATGATTACACTGATAGTTACGGTATCGTTACAAGAAGACGTAACGATAGCATGCCAAAATTAAAACACGAGCTTTGTTTGATCCGGTGTCTAATCAAATCTAGAACGGCAAATAATCGACGTTTTTTGGCATTATCAGACTTTAAAATCTATCTCCTCCAAGAATAAATTTTTAAAATGGCTCAAATTTATAATACG
Organism: Oikopleura vanhoeffeni; assembly: GCA_004367855.1. Taxonomy (NCBI): domain Eukaryota; kingdom Metazoa; phylum Chordata; class Appendicularia; order Copelata; family Oikopleuridae; genus Oikopleura; species Oikopleura vanhoeffeni. Next base: position 735,816 of record SCLH01000277.1, on the reverse strand, counting down.
TATTATTTCAAATCAAAGTCCCACACGGTGTGCAATTTGCATGTGGGCCTAGAAGATGATAGTGGTTGAAAAAAATTATATGGTACTGATTCAAAAGGACAAGGTGAGCTCTAAAAATGAGTATTTTTTTGATTCATTTTGACTGCTTTTGACTTATTCTGAGCCAGGATTTTAAATATAAATGACGATGAGAACCACATTAACGGGTATGCTCAGAAATTCTGAACAACGACGTAATCTGACGGTGGTAATACAGTGGGTGAGACCAATGGGCAACACACGAGCTTTTGGCCAAAAGTGTTGCCCATTTGTCTCACTGTTGCCCATTGGCACCATTTTAGCCCAATTTTGGCATCAATTTGGCTCAAAAGTGTTGCCTATTGGTCTCACTGTTGCCCATTGGTCACTGTTGCCCATTCGTCTCACCCACTGTATATTACCACCCAACTTTGAAAAATCATATTTTTCTTCCTGGATTAATTATGGTCGACAAAGCAGATTTAATTTGAAGCTAGAACAAATTTGCGTCTAATAAAAATATAAATTAATCTTTTGGCGGTATCAGAATTCAATTTTTTGATTGACTTAATGAATTTTTGAATTAAAAAATTGCAAAACTTAATTATGGACTCGAAATGACGGAATAAAAATATCTATAAGATGAGCCAATAAGAGCGTTACCCATTTTGGACTTTTGAAATTCCATATTTACAGTCCTAATTTACGCCCTTCTCACATTTGGCGTTGGCAGTAGATAATAATGTGACATAATTTATGTCCTACAATTACAGAGTTTTACACTTCTTTGAGTAGATAAAAATAATTATATACTGTATAAGTATAATGTAGTATGTAAATTGTACATGTAAGTATGGTCTTTATGCAAGATTTCAACTACCCATTATTTATGAAGACAAATTACGTTTCATGTATTGGCAATAAAAACTTGCGCAATACAGTATTGCGCAAGTTTTTATTGTTTCCGTGGTTAGGATGTGTATACGGTATACCGTATACGTTAATTTTATATCTATCAATCAAATAATAATCAATTTCATTTCAGTGATGTCAAAATTTCCTTAAATCTTTTTTTAATCTTGTAAATAAAATTTTATTATTATCCAAAAAAAAAACGTAAAACTTCCGTTTTTATCATTTTGGACGTTTCCGTGAAACTTTCTCAGAAGCATAAATATACAACATACCCCTAAATGTTTATCCCGCAAAAAAGGTGTCATTACATTCGCTAAGGCGTAGGCGGATAAGGTTAAAAGATAGCTTTGCGTGAGGTGAAAAAAGTACCCATCGAGTGATTTCTATTTAGGGAACGTTATAAATGTTCATAATTAGGCTAGAAAGTAACTATTATTTGAAAACATTTTATAGTGAAATTGTAGTTGGTACATATCCCTTTATCACCTTTCTCTCAGATCATGCAAAAGGTGATAAAGGGATATATTCTTTTTCTAATTAAAGTGCCTCTCAAAAGTTAATATGGATACCATATCGGTTTACATTTCGACCTTTTGAAAAAACTCATCCGATTGAGTTCTTAGATAGCTCAATATACCACACATATTAATAAAAAAATTTAACATAAAACTTTTGGAATCGGACCATTTTCATATTTTTTAATCGGAAACTATTTATCATAATTGTTTAACCCTTGTGAGCACACAGCCACAATAATGGCTCAAGCATACCTAAAATCATCCAAAAAAGGCCAAAAACGGGATCGAAGAATCTTTTCTTTCAAACACATTATTAAGAATTTCGATTTGGTTCCCATAAAATAATTAAATTTCTTTCCGAATGTTTGGTTCCAATATTACGGGGAGTTTATTTATTAGGATTTTTCGCCAATGTTTCACTTCCGGAAAAATTATTTCGGAACTAGTCATAAGATACAAATGTGAGATTAGCCAGTTTTTAGGAAAGTGTTTTGTGCATGCATAATAGTTCAAACAAAAATTTATTGGTATCTAGGGACAGATATTTTTTTTCGGAAGTGTAATTTCTTAATTTTCAACTTCAAGTATTCCATGAGAAAATTTAATTATCATAAAAGGGACATTTAAGCAACAAAAATGTCCACAGTTGTACTTCATTACCATATTTACTTGAAAATATAAAAAATTGTTATAATCTGCTTTTATAGAAAAAGTAAACTTTTTTATCAAAAATCATGATTTTTTCCATCAAAATTTTAGACTTATTTATTAAAATACTTTGATTTCTGAGATATAAATGAAAGCGGACAAGACTATGAAGTAGGCCAGATACTTGTGTATCGTTTCCTACAGAAATGTGAGTTGTGAAGACAACTGTGACCGTATATCACGTGATATGGTATACCTTGCCTTTCCCACTATATTTTCTAGAACTATCAATAAATTTCTAGAATAAAAATGTCGGATATAAAATATTACCTTTCAACTTCCTTATGCAGAAAAATTGAAATTCCAACTGCCTTAAGGGAGTAGCAGCAATGTGGCAGATTGAAGTCAATTTAACTTACGAAAATAATAGTTGGTTTATTTTTGTGCTTATTATCGTTAGCTTAACCAGGATAAATGTGTATCAGCTCATTAAAATCACTTTTTTATCTATTTTAGGAAAGATTTGAGTTCGAACTTTATTTTTGAATTCGTAAAATTTCAAAAAAATTCAAAGCATTTAAAAAATTTTACGCATTTTTCGTCCAAATTTTTCTGATTTTGTTTTTGAAATTTGTGAAAAAAAAACGAAAAAAATAACCACTTTAACTTTTTTTCATGCATGTCTACATATTTTCTGACCGCTGTTTGAAAAAATCATAAAATGTTTATTTGTCATTTTTTGTCGACTTTTAAAGAAATATTATGATTTTTTTTGCAAATCAAGTCCAAAAATTTTTATTAGTAGCTTTTTGAAATCAAGCCGAATCACTTGTGAAATGTTCTGGTATCTATTTGGTTTCCGTATTTCAACCGATGGAAGGGCCAAGCGAATATCGTTTCTGAACTACTGATGAAATTTACAACACTTGCTTGTGACACCGGTTTGTGCCATTTGGCACGCAATTTAATAAAATTTTATTTTCGCAAAAAAATCTCAATAAAATTTTGGGTGCAATAGGCGTGTTTTCTTTTGAAAGTCAGGCGATTTTTAATATTTAAACGCAATTGAAGGTCAATTTTTTCCCCTAAAAAGCTGTTTTTCTATATTTTTCATGGAAAAAACTTTCATATCAAGAAAATTTTTTCATGTGGATAATGATTCCAATGAAAGTTCCAATGAAAAGTATTTTTGATATTTTTACAGATACTTAGTTATGTTGAGAAATTAAAAATATAAACGTTTGCAAGAATGAACACTTTTATTGAAGATAAAAAATTAAAAAAAAAATTTCACATTTTTTTCTTTCATAAATTATTCCGAAAAAATGTACCAATCTGCCACATCGCTGCTACCCTCTTAAGCTTTATGTGAACAACGTTCAAAGTAGAGCCACAATTGTGGCTCTGGTGCCTTGGTGGAACTTTTTTTTATATGCTCACAAGGGTTAACAAAAAAAAACTTGGAAAAATGGTCTGATTCAGACTAATATTTTTAAGATTGTTCTCGAAATATCTGTAGTCATTTAGAGCCATCTAAGAACTCAATAGGATTAGTGGTTTCCAAAATCCAAAATTTAAACCTCGTGGAGACTCTATTTACTTGTGAGAGGCAGTTCGGTTGAAAAAAAGGATATACTGAGCCAATTCAGATTATTATCACAGAAATAATCATTTGAACTGTTTTTTGCGAAGTTCAAATAAATTAAACGTTAGGGTGCAAATGGTGTCAGCCCTACTTTTGTAATAGATTTAATAGTGACATGATATTTTGATCTATTGGACTAATGATATGGTGAGATAGTCTGGTTTACTTATTATTAATAAATATGTAAACATTTTTACTTATTTTGATTAAAAGCAGTTTAAACGCCAAAAATTCGATTAAAAGGCTTTTTTTAATATTTAAATTTGGACAGCTTTAACTTTAAGGGGCCGGTACAACGATCGCGACATGTCGACTCGGGAAGACCTTTTAATTTTTGTTCTTGATGGTAAAGTTTACACTACTAAAAATATTTTTGAAACATTTGGTTGCAAATATATTATTTTGGTTTAAGTAATTTTGAATTGACCTACTTTTTACTTTTTGTTTAAATACGATTTCGTAAGAGAACCCAATGAAAAAATATCGAGAGAAACTGTAAGACTATATAGTTAGGCCGTCCAAAGTTATCCTCATAACTCTAAAATGGCCACTGCTCGAAAAAAGTATTCGTATCAAAAATTTTTAAAAGCTTCCGTTTTTCAACATGCAATTTTTTTGAAATCTTGAGCAAGAGTTCTGATTGATTCTCACAAAAAATGCTCAGAAATTGGTTTTGATATGCTAATCAGGAAGCACAAATTAAGACGACAATTTTTTACGTAGCAACCGATCCCCTCAGACCCCAAAGAAAATGATAATAAGGACTTATACTGTGACAAATGTTGTTACCGAAAAAAATATAATTTTTTTATTTACAGCGCTCGTTGACCGCGTTTTTGGCACTCCCTTAATTTCAGATAGACAGATTGTTTTTTTAATTTTGAACAAAAACTGCGGAAAATCTTCGATATTGTTTGATTTCTTACGAATTTTAAAATCCGAATAAATTTCTCAAACATCATCAATTTCTCAAACAAATTCCTCAAACATTTCTAACTAAGCTAAATTCTGAAAATTGAATCGTTAACCCCCTCAAACCCTTTGACTATCTAAAGGCAAAAAAAAATTCGGGGGCCAAAAAGCGGCGCAGAAATAACATCGTCACAGACCTACAATTCAAATGCGTCATAGAGTTTGCAATTTTATTTCCAAAAATATTGTTGAAAATTTCATATGATTAGTTGTTCGAAAGATATTTCTTCCTACTTTTTTTAGGATTTTCGCTAAAATTTCTTAAAAAATTAATTCTGTGAAAACGATACATAAAATCAAAATCTCTGAGAAAGCCAATTTTTAGGAAAGTATTTCAGGAATCTTTTGAAATAAGTTAATTTTTTCTGCAGTTTCTATACGAAGAATAATTTTTTCACAAGTGATTTTTATGAAACTCAAAATAATAAAAAAAATATTTTTCAAAAAATTATTTTCCGAAAAAAATGAACGGCAATTTAACCAAATAAAGCCGACAAGACAAATCGATTAAGTGTAGAACATAAGGTTGTACTGATTTTGAGTTATCAGATGATTAGCAATTATTTTCACATTTTGCTGCATATATTTTGACGCGCGGCAATATGAATAATTGTTTTGTAAGAAATCAAAATATCATATTTTAAATCTGAGACAAGCTATAAATATCTAGAGTTTCATTGTAAATTTGTAACTTATATGTCATTGTAAAAAATGTATGGTTTTCCAAGAAATACAAGGTGAGTGAACCTCTCTTTTCTCTGGCAGTTATCGAGTTCACAGACTTCGAAATTCGAAAATGTTATGTGTTATTTACTTAATTCTATCTTGATCTCAATCAGTAAAAAATAAATTAATTTATACTTATTCTAGTTTTCCCGTGATAAGCGCTCAAAGTATTGCCTTTAGATAGGCTTTTGGGTGGTGAGGCGAAGTTCTCGTTTCTGGGTGTGAGGAGCTTAAAAAAGTTTTCCGAATCATCATATAAATTTAAAAGGTATATCGAAAATCCTGCCTATGCGTCGAATTTTATCATGACGTCAAAAAAGAAAAAGTGACCAATAAAATCACAGGATTCTCGACAATCGAGTGATATAATTGGACTCTGTCTTTTCTTGTGACGTCATGATAAAATTCGACGCATAGGCAGGATTTTCGATATATTGACTCAAAAATATATGCCCAGCAAAAAGTTCTTCATCAAAAGAAAAGTGTACCCTATATTCAGTCCCAATCTTTCTAAAAGCACAATTTTTATGTTTTTTTAATATTCAAGTTAAAAGATAGTCGTTGAGATTTCTTTGAAGCGTAAGCTATTTTAGTAATTGTTTTAGTAATAAAATTTCGACTTAACCAAAAAAGAACCGTTTTCGTAATTTTTTGATTAGGAACTGTCAGTCAAGCATATATAGGGGAAAATATAATCTGAGAAACTTTAGTTAAATATGGAATCCAGACAATTCGATTAAGTCGAGAAATTTGGCTCAAAAAGTATTCAAACTTTATCTATATTTTATGGGATCACCAATTTTTAGTTGACAAAGTTTATATATTTCAAAAAATATAAAAGCCAGAGAAATAAGTTTGGAATAAAAAAGTATACAATTGTGGGAAACCTAAGCGATTAAAATCGGAAGTTAATTCGCTTCACAAAATTCTCTAAAAAATTTTAGACCAGACTTATTTGACTGCAAATAAAAATGGTCATTTTCGCAAAATTGTTACCTCTCATGTATACAGAATGTGAGATTTTGTTCCGATCTTTGTATTTTGCTGAAACTAACCTGCGCCAATCGAATCGTTTGAATTTAAAAAGAGGTAGGTGGTTAACAAATTTGAAAGCTCATAAACTAATCGAAAGTGTCAATCAGGTTTCAGCTAAAAACTAAGATCGGCAAGAAAATTGTGACATATTGCAGGTTTCAACTGGCTGCGCCGATTATTTCCGGCACATTTGGTTCGAAAAATATATTTTTTCATGAAAAATTATGAGAAAAATCCGCTCGGCTGGATTAAAGTCTTCCATACAAGCATCTCATTAATTAAAAATATCAAAAATCTAATGTGTGATTACTGAGAAAATGGGAGTGTGATAATTTTTGCGTAAATAAAAATTCACTTTGTTTTCTCTAGCTTGATCGATATCGCAAAGACTGTGTGTTCGAAATATACAATTTAAATAGGTTATGATCTCTTTAAATTTAACTCATTTTTATCGTAGAATTAAAGCAGCTCTGGCAATTTTTAAGTGAGTTGATAGCTCAAAAACGGTCTTGTTTAATTTTTTATTGAACAAAGCGTATCTTCGTAACATGTCACTTGGACTACCACAACTTACAGCTTTCACTGTTTTTTCTTATTTTGAGAGTTAACAGAGCATGAACTGCCGATTTTTATTTATTTGCAGGACAAAAAATATAAAAAAACGATGATCTTATGAAGATGATTTTCGTCCAAAATAAAAATATAGCATTTTTTAACCATATTTACTACGCCAGTATGTACCGAAAAAATCGGCCCGGCCGATTTATCATTTTTTAGTCAAATTACTATACGCGAACTATACTATGCTGAGTTGGTAGTCTACGCAAACCATTTACAGGGGGGCCAATATCCCTTTATGAGGAAGGTAGATATTTTCTTATTTGATCTAGTACATTAGCACTACTTAAAGTACATAATGTACTAGACCAGATTAGAAAATGTCTACCGTCATCGTGAAGGGATATTGCCGAAAGTTTTTTGCCCAACAATTTCGGACATATTGGCAAATTCGGCAATATTGGGCCGGAGATATTGGCACCCCCCCTGTATTACATAAATATATCAATTATCAATAGTTATATTTATTCCATTAACATTTTTTTGGAAATTCTGAATCCATTGCGCCTAATTTCGAAGATTATAAATTTAAAATCGATCATTTTTCAGCATTACAAAATTAACGCGAAAAAATGGAAAATTAACATTTCTAAAATCATCAAAAAATTACTTAGTAATGACATTCAAATATTTTTTTGTAATTTTCAGAAAAAAATCTAACCATTTTCACTCACGCAGCGTGTCACGCTTCAATAAAACCGGCAAATTTTTTACAAACTGGGATATTGACATAGGTGGATCTACAAAGAAACTTACAAGAGTTAACTTAAAAAGTGCCGATTGGCACAGTTTGAGTACTTGCGTCAACGGTCGATCGATCTTGACATTCGAAAGGCAACTAATTGTCTATTTTAAATAGACACATATTTAATAGATTATTTAGTATTATTGTTTTTTGTATTCTTATTTGGTACACTTAGTAACGTGAACAAGCAACGGAGGGCCTAGAGATCCCCTTCTTCCATATGTTTTATGAGAATAATTTCCTCTCGCCTTTCTTATTTATAAACTTCGTATGCATTTATAATTCCTATTTAATTAAAAATTAATTATCCATATTTTTCAACGTCAAATCTGGAAGTTTCAACACAGTTGAACTTTTTTTTCGAACTTTTTAATTCCAAGGAAAAATTTTATTTGTTTGAAAATTATTAGCTTGAATCCGAATATAAGGCTAAGACGAGTGACCTTTATGCTTATTATTTAGTATTAATCGCACGTTAAAACGGTTAATCATTAATGACAAGATTATTTACAAAGTTATTGATAAACTTTGAAACAAAATGACGTTTGTGCGTTTTTTTTAATTTTCACTGTATTACAGTACTTATTTCTTGCAAAAATTTTTGGAATCATTAAAAACATTTGATCGTGATAAGAAAAATATTTCAAGACTTTTTTCCATTAGATCATGGCCCAAAAATGATCACGTGACCGTATATTCAAGAAATAAGGTTGGCAAAAATAGTACTGTTATTTTTCAAAAATTGCTTAAATCACTTTATGTCATTGTTCTTCGGAAAAAAAATGACAATTTTTGAAAAAATAATTTGAACCAATCAGGAGCCCGTATTTCTTTAAGTCTCCGTAAAGGGAACATGTTTATTATTTTTTGAACTTTTTCAGATTAAAAGCAGCTGAAAAAATATTTACCAAATTGTCACTTTTTTTTTGTCCGAAGACAAATTAGCCTTTGTTTATTTGTCATTTTTTTCTTCGGCAAAATGCTGTATAGCCACCAGAAGAAAAAAAAGTGAGAATGATAATAAACTCAGGCTTTATTTTGGCTTTCTTTAACCCCCTCACACACGGAGCCATTTTGAAAAACACCTGTAGATTAGAGACCAGAAATCGCAGGTTACTTCTGAGTAACTCACTTTTTAGGAAATTTTTTTTGAATCTGCTCCATTTTCAATTTTGATCTGACTTATTGAGGAACTTTTATTTCTTCAAAAGTGATTTCGATGAATTGCGTAGGTTAGGTTTTATTTCGGCAAACAGCTTTAGATGGAAGACCGAAAATTGCAGGTTATTTCTGAGAAAGTCACGATTTAGAAAATTTAATTCTGGATCTCCTCCATCATTAATTTTTGTTCTGACGTCTCTCATTTTCTCAGAAATGATTGCGTAGGTTAAAGGTCACTTTGTAATTGTCACTATTCTACGGGGTTAATAAAGTCAAAATGTGAATTAAAGAGTATAAAAAGTTACCGCGTGAGTTTCCTTAATCTCAAGGACTCAAGGTAACGTGACGTTACTAACGTCCCCGAATGGCGTTTTATGTGTGAGAGGGTTAAAAAAAATTATTACGTTCCTACTGCCAGTAAAATTATTTTGATTTGTTTTTGAGTGATTTATAAAACGTTGTGTCTAAACGGCGCGACAGCAAAAATTAGTTACAAAAACAAAAAAAATTTCAAACGGGTAATTTAAATATCACTAGATGAAGTAATAATTTCAACTTTAACTTAATAACTTTTAAAATACGACAGTTATCCTTACTTATTGTATTGTTTTGAGATATGTCGTTTTCGTTTTTTACGAATAATCAAGCTGTCAGCTGACTATGAAAGAAATTTTACCGTCTGATGCACAAACTTTTGAATAATAAAAAAAATTAAAAAATTGACAAAACTTATTTGTCAGGACGTTTGAGCGAGTGATTTAGTCTAATTACTATAATTATAAATTATAAAACTCTGTTTTTTGAGCTGAAATAATCCTCTGAAAAAAACTGCGCAGAGTACCACGATTACAAATTAGTTTGCGATGTCGTTAAATATGACCTCTCTCAGAAATCAAACAACTCAGCTATAAATTTGCAAAAACCTACTAAAATTCTCCAAAAAAAATTTATTCATAATCAAATAACCCATCATATTCCACCCTATATTTTATAGCCTATTTTTTAACGCAGAAGTGCGCCAATTTTACTGAGAATCATAAACTGACGAGTATTACCTTTCATCTCCCATTTTTTACGTATCACATTATTTTTATTTTCGATAATAATTACGACCAAAAACTAAAATACATTTTTAATCAGGTTTTTATCAGGAAATAGGGTGGTGTACCTGAATTCGGCGACCATGAATGGCACCGATTTCCAAATGAAGGACGAAAATCATGTCGGAATCGACATCAACAAAGATAATAGAGAAGATATGCAGTTATTACCCAGAATTCCGTCAGATTCGAAAAAAAGGAAAGATTTACTCTTAGAAAATAAAATCAGTCAAAAGTTTTTATTGAGGCGATTTCATGAGGACGGGTATGTTAATTTAGTCTTAAATTAATTTATAATTTTATCATCCGATTATTTTGAACAAATGTGCTTATCTAGTAATTCTTAAAAAAAAATTGGTAATTTTACTTGTACCGTTGATTGAAATCGGAATATACAGTTTCGCTCGTTTTTTTAAATGCTTATATGGATCACAGTCTGTGATTCACAGACCCTCAGAGGACAGAATCTGTCCGACAGATCCTGAATATTTGTAAAATGCTGAATTTGAGCACTTGATTGGTTTATCCCTTACAAATCTGACCAATGAAATCGGCCTATTCCGCAAACCATGGTTTTGATTGGGTGCTTGTATTCTGCGTTGTTTGTATCTTTCAAATATTCAGGATCTGTCCTCTGACGGTCTGTAATCCAAATTCTGGTATGAGAAGTGCGTAGGCGGAATCTGATATTCTGATTTCGAGATGGCTTATTTGCTTTGTTCAACCAAAGTGACCCTCTATTATAAATTAACTCTCCGAAAGTAACCCTTTATCATAGCCTATAATGTATTAAGTTACCTTTACTACCTCTAACTTGCACGTTATAATAGTAAATAACGAGTGTCTAAACCGTTTAGATTTCGGCTGTTGGAAACCACTGATTCTATCGAGTTCTGAGATATCTCAAAATGACCACAAAAATCAAATGAAAAACGGGGTATTTTTCCTTTTTTTTCAAAACGTACTAGTCTCAAACATTTTTGGAAAAATCCGATTTGAACCATTTTTTTGCCTATTTTTTCTCTTGATAGGTCTGGTCATTTTGAGTTATCTGAGAACTAACTCGGATGGGTAGTTTTCAGAAGCCGAATCGGCTTAGCCGAATTATAAACAGTTTGGAAACCCTATTTACTATAGATACTGTTTATTACCGAGTCACTTTGGTTAGCAAAAATGTATGCCAATTTTGAATTAAATTAATTTTATAGAAATATTTTTCAAATTTGCCTTGCCAAAAAAAATTGCCATTTGTTTAAACATAGAGAGCGACAATATATTTAACGAGAAAAGTGAAGACCAGCGTCGTTAGTAGTTAAGCAATAATTTGGCCTCAGGGAATAATTTAGCGATAACATTAAGATTTGGTTAATTCCGAGACAGTAGTCTAATCTTGAAAATCCTCGAAAATAAATGAAGACTTTCACGATCAACTTATAGCAAGGACAAAATATTTGAAACTTGCAGTACAAATCTTGTGCCCTACAAATTCGGCGATATCGGGCAATTTCGGCGATATTGGCACTTTAGGCTATATCATATTGCCAATATGGTTACAGAAATAAAGATTTTTGTTCAAAAACAAGAAACGCGTGGGCTTCGAAATGACATCATAATTTGACAAGTTCTTTGAATTTTATAATGAGTTTTGCGATAGGTTCAAGTTGAGTGAAATACCAAAATATGTAGAATTAAGTACTCCACGGTGGAGTTTCCACCAAACGCAATTAAATGTTTAAATTTGCCAGATTGGACATTTTATCTCCGGATTATCCAGGATGCCCAATGCTTTTAGAGCTTTACAAAATGCAATAAGCTTGACAGTGTTGTCTATTGCCCTCAACCACTGTATAAAGTTACGTGATTTTTGATAACTTGCTGTAATTGACCAAAAACTCTTCGAAGTTTCCCATCAGATTTTTTAAGGGTTATTTGAGTACTTTTTCATTCATTTTTTAGACACTTCCATTATAAAATATCGAAAAATAAAAATAAATTTTTGATATTCTGAGACAAATATTTTCTGGAGTGCAAATAACCTTAACTCCCGTAGTGTCTTTTGCACCATCCATTGGTGGTGCAATGGCCTTTAATCGCAATTTAGGACCCTTAATCATGTATGAATGAAAATTTACAAACTGATCGATCGACTATTTGAATAATTGACGTTTGTGCGTTTTTTTTTCGAAAATTTTTACTGTATTACAGTACTTATTTTTTGCAAAAAAAATTTAAATCATCAAGAAAAAGCCTTTGAGCGGGACAAAAAAAAATTCTAAGACTTTTTTCCCATTACACCATAGCCCCAAAATGATCACGTGACCGTATATTCAAGGAATAAGGTTGGCCAAAATAGTACTGTTTTTTTTTCAAAATTACTTAAATCAATTTTTGAAGAAGTGAAGTGGTTCTTTAGAAGTTTTTAAGACTTTTCCCCTCATTACACCAAGAACTAAAATGATCACGTGACCTTCAAATTAGGAAATAAGGTTTTGATGAAAGTGAACAAATAGTGATCAAATTACGCCGAAAAAATTTTGGGCCAAAAACACATAATTTAAGAGGTTTGAACATATAATATTTCCAAACACGTCACGTGATCTTATTTTTGAGAAATAAGGATTTATCTATGACATATTTCAAACCTTATTTTGAATTATTTCGTCACGTGATTTATTCGGACTTTGATGTAATGAGAAAAATGTCTTAAAAACGTTTGAAGTTGACCCTGGAATTTTTTGACGTAATTTGAGTACTTTTTCAAATTACTTATACCGTACTTCGCTGTCGCTCAAAATAGCTTCTTCGACTGGATCTATTTCCGGTCCTGGATCAAATAGTAAAGGTTCTTTTATTTCTTTCTCTTCACACTGTCAAATCCATCAGAGCCTGTTGCATTTTGCACCAGCATTACTTTGGCGTGGCCGTTCAGTCATTTATCTCTTATTATCAGTAAACGATAATTTCAGTGATTTTTTTTTTCACCAATTTTTTTTCATCAATAATAAACGTTAATTGGATTGGTTTATATTCACGAATGTTTTTTGCTACTAGTATTGGTTGAGACTCGCCCCAAGTCCATCGAGAACTTTTCTAGAATTTTTACTTCGAAAATTGATAAATTATTTTCGTGCGCGAGATAATCCATAGTTTTAAAGAATAATATTTTACATGAGAATGGTGATGAAAACATTCCATTTTTTTTGCAGCTGCAATACTCAAATTGGTGGCGGTTTATTATTTGAAATATGAAATGTCAAATTAACCTAAATTCGCGTTATTTATGCAGTTGTTTCTGAGAATCGGCAAAAATGAGAGAGTTTTTATTTTCTTATTCACATTTGATAACTTTTTTAGAAACTTTTTTAACAAATTGTTTTTATAGGACTGTAGAAATTCTTTGAATAGTATGATTATCATTTGAAAAATATATGTTGATAATGAATGTTTCGTTTAATGGCTCAATTTAAGCGCTGCACCATGGATGGTGCAAAGACACTACTGGTCCAGAGATTGTCGGCCACTACGGGAGTTAATTATTAAGGAGGTAACCGACGGATGTCTATAACTCGAGATGAACACCTGCTACGATGCTAATTTTTGCGGCATTCGAAATTTTTTTGTCGATTTTATTTCCGAAAAATAAAAAAAAACAATTTCGGACAAAAATTTTTTTCCGAAATTTCGAATTCTCTCTAAGTATTTCATGCTGTCCTGTTTGAACTGCTGCATCAAAAACTCTAATTTTTTTTGCATTGGGTAGCCAAGATTTCAAATTGTAGGGAAAAATAATTTTTTTTATTTTTTTGAAAAAAAAATTGAAAAATTGATCAAAAAAATGGGAAATATGGCGTATCAGACGCAATCAAAACTTTGAATGTCTCGCATGAGAAAACCAAACAAGATATTTCAAAACGAATGCCATATTAGCCTGTAGCACACAATTTGTAAAAAGTGTTTTTTTTTGAAAAAAATCTGATATCAGTGCTTCAAATGAAATTGAATAAGTTGAAGAATACACCGAAAACAGTCAATTTAACATGTATTTTTTTTCGATTTTGAGCAAATAGACCAAAAATTACATTTCCAATTCCATACGTATTACTTCTTGAATAACCATTAATAGTGGGCGTGTAAAAAAATCAAAAAAATTTGACATTTCATCTCTAAATAAAACGATACGAATTTAGTGAAAAACCGGGGGTTTCAACCAGTATCACGACCGGTACGATCATACAAAAAACTTTTTAATACATTTTTTGAAAATTTCAGACAAATATTACTTATACTCCAGCATTTCAGTATTGTCAGGCTGCCCGTTAGAACAGGGCTGATGTTCAAAAAAAAAGTAAAACGCGTCGGTTACCGGCTTAAGGGTGTACTGGTTGCTGGAATTGATTTTTCTCGATTAAATATTAGCCAACCAGGCTTCGAAGATATTATTGAGATTAGCCAGTTTGTAGATCTAGCCTTAAGCTGCGTTAAAAATGTGTCAAAACTTTTTTGTATGCACACACCCTGACACATAAGCGACACAAGAGGACCCAAGCCAAAATGGTAAAACTATTTCCTCCTACGTTTTATGTCGAAATTATCTGAAATTTTGCCATAACTTGTAAAAGTGTTAGGCAAAACTTAATCTTGGTCAAAATTTCTAATTTCGCTCTAGTTTTTCTAGAATATGCAGAAAACCACCGTTTTTTTGGCAATTATCCGTCGGAAAAACTATCTCCTCCTAGGAATTTTTATCAAATTCATTCATTTTTTTTTATGAAAAAATGCCTTATTTTTCATTCAAAATTTTCTTTCAATATTTGTTTCAAATCAACGAAAAAAAATCAACAAAATGACCACTTTTACTTTTCGACTAAATGACCTCATATTTTTTATATGCTCTTTGAAAAATCATATGGCATGGTTGAGTGATTTTTGGTCAAAAATAATAAAAAATATTTTAAAATTTTTTCTCATTTCTTGTTCAAATTTTTTTTAACTTATTTTTTTGGAATCATTAGCTGAAAATATGAAGAATGGCTACTTTAACTTTATTCAAATATGTCTTCTTTTTGTTCATTTGCTCTTGTTCATACTCGTAATAATATTTTTTGAATGAAACTAAGGTCTGGGAGAAATCCATCGAAGCCCTCTTTTATCAAGAATTAAATTTTTTTTAAAATTCACGGAGACTTGCTCAATTGGTTAACCGACCTGTTCACCATTTCAAATTTATTTCATTTAACTCACGAAAAAAAATATTTCTTTCGATGTGCTAAAATTTAGTTTTTTTGTCTTTTGGAGTGTTTTTTCAAAAGAAGATTTATAGGTAGACGATTTATAAGTAAAAATAATCAATCTGAAGAAATTCAGATTATAAAAAGTGAGCTGAAAAGTGACAACTTGTGTTTGTTAACGTTTTTATCCGAAAATTTTGAAGTGGCAAAAAGTTTCCCGTCAAGACAAAAAAAATTGAAAAAAGTGCAAATTTGTCAAAATGCACCGAGGCCCTTAAGGAGGTCGGTGAATTTTGACAGATTTGCACTTTTTCAATTTTTTTCTCTTGATGGTAAACTTTTTGCCACTTTGAAATTTTCGAATAAAAACTATTTTGAACGAAAGTTTCCACTTTTGAGCTTACTTCGTATAATCTGTTTTATTCAGATCGATTATTTTTACTTTATAAATCGTCTTTTAAAAACACTCAAAAAACGCGCGTTTGCTATCAAAGGTGTCTAAATTAAGGTAAAATTTATTTTATTTAATTTTTATTAATTAGGAACCGTTAAAACCGACCCACTCACCGTTTAAAATTTATTTGATTTATTTATATACGATTTTTACGTCAAAATCGAAAATTTTCAAAAAAGACGAAAAAAAAATACTTTAAAAGTCAAAGTGGCCATTTTGTAGAGTTTTTCTCGTTGATTCGAAAAAATAATTTAAAAAAAATAACAAAAAATAACGAAAATTTCTCATAATTTTCGGAACTATTTCCAAAACTATCTCAAAATTTGACGAAATCGAAAAAATTAATTCGAACTCAAAATTTTGTAAAAAAGCAATAATACGAAAATTCAAAAGTTACAAAAGTTGCCTAGATTCTGAAACATAACTTTTATGGTAAATTGAAAGGAATATATATACCCAGTAAAAAGTTTTTCATCAAGCGCCCATATCCGTATCTGTCAAAATGCACCGACCCCCTTTAACCGTTTTCTTAAAAAGCTAAGGTCGCAGAAAGAACCTCAAAACTGATGAGGGTATCAGATCGAAAATAAAAGGGGAAAATTAGCAAGATAATTAAACTTATAAACACAAAAATTTTGTGGAAGTTATTAGTCGTCAAACTTTCACCGCAAAATGCAATCTGAATAAATTGCATTAATTTGAATTGCTTCGGAAATGCGCAGCATCTTCAACACCTTTGCATGATTTTTATGATTTAAAATTCACTTGTAAAGCTTAAATATTAATAATTAGTGCGACCATAATTAGTCAAAAAACATCTATTACTAATAGTAATTTACTATGGTAATAACTTGAGATTTCAATAGTCCGATTTAGTTTCAAATTTCAAAAATTTAAAATGAGAAGATTTTGACGAGATCGGACTGATGAAATGCCTCGGATTCGTTTGACTTCTGAACCACTTTAGTTTGTTTGGATCAGGTCTTTGAAGTAGCGGTAGACAAGGAGTAGTTTCAAATCGTTTATAGTTATGAAGACACATTTCAAAAATGTTGCATCAATATCAGCTAAGCAGTATGATTCATACTGTATGAACGCTCAGAAATAACAAACACTCCCATCATTTCCTAACACGGGAAAATCCCACTTTTCTTCACACTTTTTAGTGCGTGAAGATAAAATTTTATTCACGCTTGTGATGTTTTTCTTCACGCAGTTTCGACAACTTTCTAGATAAAAATAATTTTAATAAAAGTTATTGTATGTTCATTTGAAAATGGAACTCAGTGCCAATTTTTCCAAGTTTCTTAGCAAACGGACATTCACCTAGTTTTTTTACCGTGTACATTGGGCACGAGTTAACCTAACCTTAATATTATCAAGAAAGAATTATATTTTGTGTACACAGCAGACTATTGTGTACACTTAGTGCACGGATAACTTATTGTCGGAGAAAAAATTGGGTTGGTGCAAGAACAGTAGAGTCCTGCTGTACCCTACTGTTCTCACCACAATACTAATTTGTTTCCTGTCTGACGCCCGAGACTCGTTACACCACTTATCTTTTTAACCCTATAACAGAAATATGATAATTTTTAAGATAAAATTTACTTTTAATATCAAAAAACCAAAACACAACTCCCCAGTTCTGACTATGAGCCTAAATGGGACTTGGAAAATTAATATTATTTTTTAATTTATTCCTAAGGATTTGTATCAGAAATAAATAATTAAAATAATGAAGCGTTCACGAGAGTTGCAATAAAAGATGTTAAAAAAGTTCAAAAGTAGTTCAGAGTCAGAGGAAGTGATCTTTATCTAAATATCCAAAAAAAATAAGAAAATAATATCACCGGAAGTAGTGAAAACAAGTAAAACAAAAGCTAAAAAAAAAGTGTATGCTTAGAAAGTGTATGCCTAGTAAAAAAAATAAAGTTTTTTAAAACAGAGACACAAATGGCGCTATAAAGCAATATTCAATAATATAAGAATCTTCATTATTATAAAAAAATATGAAACATCGCGGGGAAACATTTTCTTGTCAAAATGTCGTTTTTCGTCAAAAATTGTTTTTCTGTGAAACAAAGCTGCTGTAACATACATTTTCGATGTGTAGACAGGCTTGAATAAATAAATACGAATCTGAGAAAAAAAACGAAACACTATTTTTTCCTAAAATTTTGACGAAAAAAGAAATTTTTACAAAAAATCAAGAATTTTGCCAAAAAAATGTTTCCCAACATCACCTCTTGACTTAATACATTTTAAATTCACCTGCACGTTAAATTTAACTAGAACATTTTCAAAAATGGTCACAAGTAGTGCTATAGAGCAGTTTATGAAAAGTCGAGAATACGACCTTTAAAATTTTCTAATTAGATTTCAGTGAAGCGCGCAGCCGATTCGCGATACTTGCAGGCCAGAAAATATTGTATGTGACTAAAGAGAGAGCTGTTTTATGTTTTCTTGTTAATTAAGTTAATTTTTGATTCGGTATAACTTTTTTTAAGTTTTGAATATTTTTTTTATCAATTAGTGAGATAAACTCTTGCGATGAAAAAATAATTTCTGGATTAAGATTGATCTTACTGCTTAAACTATTAAATCTCTTATTAATGAAAGAAAATAAAGGGGTGAATCACTATAATTAAAAAAATAAGCAATTAAGAATAAGGGAAATATTTTCAACAAATTAAATCAGTTACTTCTGCATTCTTTTTATTCTCATGATTAGAGTTCCCCATCAAGAGACTAAAAATACCACCGTAACAAAGCTGATAAGTCACTGATTTTTTGAAAAAGTCGACGAGAGAAACTGACCTATCTATGCAAGGGTTAGGCAACTATGGTAATATCAGGCAAATGGGGATTTCCTGATTTTCAAGGTTATTTAAGACAAAATCGAAAAAATTCTATTTTTTCGAACCATTTATTTGTGTTGTCAGAGTTTTTCATAGGAATATAATTTATTAAATGGGCCATTATTCACAATAAACTGGCAACCAGTACCGTCCTGAACTCGACTGAAATTAATTTGAAGAAAAATAACAGGCCTCAAAAAGTCTAGTATTTTGTTATATTAAATTTATAATATACTGTATATTATAAATTTAATATATCAAAATATATTATATACAGAGAATTGCTGTCAAGATTCCGAAAAAAAATCATTCTCATGAAGACGGGCGCACTCAATAGAAATTAGTGTTAATTCACGCAGACTTGGTCCACGGGTTGATCCAATTTTCGGTTTTATCTATTGCTCTTAAATTTTTAGGTGAGACCAAAAGCAAGAATTTACGTTTTTGTCAATAAACTCCCCCTGTAGACCATTTCGAGCATTATTCCAATTGAACCGAAACTCGATCAAAATCTCGCACCTACGCTTAAGGTAAGTGTTGCCTGAATGTTTTTAAAATTGCGTTTTAATTCTTTTTAAGGGGGTGGCATCGATCCGGCAGATTGGTACATTTTTTCAGAGCGATATATCCTTTTCCGAACGGAACTCCATCTCAAACGCTACTATCTCTATAGCGCGTGTTCGAATCCACTAATGTTGCTTCTTATGTGATTATCGTGATATGATTTAGGCAAGGGTCTGATTAATAGAACCGCTGAAATGTAGTCCGATGTTAATCACTCAGCAATCACTTAGACAACCATCAGTGGGATTCGAACACGCGCTATAGAGATAGTAAGCGTTGTTTGAGATGGAGTCCGTTCGGAAAAGGATATGAAGAAAAAATGTGAAAATTTATTTTTTTATTTTTAACTTCAATAAAATGTGTCCATTCTTGCAAACGTTAATATTTTTTCTTTCTTAACATGACTAACTATCTGTAAAATATTAAAACCCTTTTCATTGGAACTCCATTTCCAACTTAACCCGACCATAGATTTTTAAAGACCATATTAATAAACTTCAGACATTGTCGGGTGTAATGCGCTGTTAAAAGTCTTTTTTAATTCTGCACAGTAAAAAATTTCTTAATATCAATGTTTTTCCATGAAAATGGTCAAAAATGGCAAAAATGTAGAGAAAACAAACTTTTTTTGAATAAAATTGACCTTCATTGCGTTTTGATATTAAAAATGTTTTTACTATCTAAAGAAATGGCGCCTTTTACACCCAAATTATTTATTTGGAATTTTTACTAGCATAAAAAATTTTAAAAATTTAGTGCAAATGGCACTTATCGAGTGGCAGCCGAGTGTTTAAAAATTTCATCGATAGTTTAGAAATGAAAATCGCGCGACCAACTCATTAGTTGACATTAGATACAAAAAATTAAATAGTGATATCTACCTGATTTTTATTGAGAATTCGAAAAACCACAAATTAAAAATTTTGGACATGATTTGCGGAAAATTTTTATAAATTATTCCATAAAATTCGACAGAAGATAGAAAATAAAAGATTTTATGATTTTTCAAACGGCTGTCAGAAAAATATGTAGACATGCATGAAAAAGTTAAAGTGGCTATTTTTTTTGATTTTATTCACAGATTTCAAAAAAAATAAGAAAAATTTTGGACAAAAAAAATGCGAAAAATTTTCATAATGCTTTGATTTTTTTGAAAATTTTACGAATTCAAAAATTAAAGTTCAGACTCAAATCTTTCCTATATAGACAAAAATTATTTTATATTATAACTTAAATAGATGCACATTTATCTGGTTCAGCTAACGATAATAAGCACAAAAAAAGTAAAACAGCTAATTATTTCGTAAGTTAAATTGACTCAAGTCTGCCGAGTTGATGCTACCCTCTTAAGTGATTTTGACCAAAAAATAGCTGATTTTTTGGGTATAATGTTTTTACAAGTTAATCATGCAATTGATCGCTTTTGTCTAAAGTTTTAAAAAATAGAAAAATTTAAGGAGAAAAATAATTTGTCGGTAGCAGGGATCAGATTTTTTCGGGTCGCCGGTCGACATTTTCGACCCGGAACGCAGGTAGGGATGGGTCAATTTTTTTCGACCTGACGAAAAAGTAACTAGGTCAACGCTCGACCCGACCCGGAAAATTTCCCAAAAAAATCGACCCGACCCGATCTGGTGAAATTTTCGAAAAATTTGATCCCTGGTCGGTAGATATTTGTTCGAAAAATAAACATATTCAACCGTAGATGTTCTTGAACTTTATTGATACATTTAAATTTTGTCGGAATTTCGATCAAAGTTTCTTTTCAAAAAATGGCTAAGAACTTTTTTGTTTTTTTCAAAAATTTGTAGCACTGATGATTCATCAGTGATGAACCCTTGAAGTGCTGTAAATTCCGTAAGTGTACTTCAAGATCAAGAAAGAGTTTGATTGGATAAATGATATTCAATAGATATACACAATGTACAGCGTCTTATTTTTGGTCCAAATTTTTGTTTTTTGCTAAAAATTACTTCCCACCAATCAAAACCTTTGAATTTAAAACCACCTGGATGTTTCAAAATTTGACTGCTTATTGGCCAATAATCTTAGTCTGCTTGTTTTCAGCAAAAAACGTAGATTTGGATCAAAAATAAGACATACGGTCTATGGCGTAATTCGCGTAGCCAGCGTAGATAGTCGTTAACCTTATAATGACTTTTTATCTTCGGATTGTTGATTATGGATTTGTGTGCTGATCATTAATTCACTTGACGATTACATTTTTTACGATTTTTTGCATTATAAAAATTGTACTACACAATAACTATTGTTGTTATTTGTTTTCAAAAGATATATTTTTCCATAACCGATAATTTACTCGTCGATAAATACTCGCGCAAAAAATACTGGCCGAAGTTTTACTAATTAAACTATTAATAAAGTAATAAATACAATAATTATTATTGTATTAATACTTTTATGAGCAAAGAGCCGAAAATTTGAAAAATAAGCGAAAATGACATACAAAATCACGTGATATGCTGTATTTTGCTTTTTCCCCTACAATCCTTATCTTGAAGACCGTTGTTTGCGCAAAAAGGAGTTGTAGGCGAATCAGCCAATCAGTGACACTTTCAAGGATGAATAATGTATAGTACGATCAAAACCACCCGCAAAAATGGTCTCCAAGATAAGTACAGTGGGTGAGACCAATGGGCAACACATGAGCTTTTGGCCAGAAGTGTTGCCCATTGGTCTCACCTACTGTATTGAAGAACTGGGTTGAAGTAACAACTGCTCGGCGATGAATCTAATATAACTTATATTATATAAGTAAAGTATATTGTCGATACCAAAAATACTAGAATTTGAAATTTCAGATGCATTCGTGGTTTTATTTTTATATTCTTAGTTATAATTACAGTAGCTATTACTCCAGTAAAACTTCAGCCAGTATTTTTTGCATGAGTTTTTTATCAACGGATAACCAATATTCTAAAATTGACTTAGAGGACTCTATTTTTTACAAAAACATCAGTTCATCTTTTGAATAAAGGGGCAGTGCTTGCCTACAAAAATTTTATGTTGAAAAATGGTGCTAAAGTTGATGGCGTTTAAGTCGGGCAAGCCAACACTCTGAACTTCCTAATTAATAATTTTTCATGTGAAAATTCACACAATAATCTAGCTAATTGATACAAAAATGTTTTACATTTGAGTCAGAATGCATCTCATTTTATTCTCAAAAAGTCAGTGTTAAAAACTGATTTTAAAATTTACATAAATTAACGATGCTGATTTGTTTTAATTTCCCTAATAATAAGTTAACAGACATGAAAAAATTTCAAGAAAAAATTTCATCAGCGCATAATTTCGTGGAAAATAAATATTAGAAAAAATCTTTCATTCAAATTTGCACCACTCACACAGTTTATATCATTTCACATTTATAATTTCTCAAATTTTTTAAGTGGAATATGGTTCCTTTTTCTCCCCAGAAAATTGATATTTTTACGTATCTATTATTCATATATTTGTTAATAATTAATTAATAAAACCAGACGCAATTAATATGTTAACCCTCTAATGGCAATTATACGACCAGATTTTCAGAATTCATTCATTGCAGTTTTAATAAATTTTTAGCGACATTCACCTCCTTACAGTACACTATGTTGAATGAGTATTAGACCTCGCAAAATATGGTCTCATGATATTTTTACAGACGTAATTAAACCTGAGTGAAAGCGTAAATACGTAAATACATGGTTAAAAATAAAAGCTTCAAATAAGGCAAGCAGTTATTTCACGATCTCTCTTCATCAGAGTCCTATTAACTAGATTGATTTTTGACGTGGTAATACCAACTGTTACAATTTAAACTATGGATCTATAAATTATATTGTCTGAATACATAAGTGGCGACTATGACTCGGATACGATGTTTTAATGAAAGATACACTCAATTTAGCCTTCGATGTAAAAATTCAGACAATTATCTCGCTAATTATTTTTTTTCGTATAAATTAATAGTTTGGAGGTATCTTCAAAACCAGACCTTAGAACATTAAATTTGGAAACCAGCTTTTGGCGGGAATCGTCAGATGGTTGCGTACTATTTTTGAACCGTTGATATGCTGACAAACTTAATGTGAAATTGTTCAACAAAATTCCGGACAATGATAATAATCGGCTTTCGGAGATACTGTCGGTCTACATTGACGATATTCCGTACAGGATCACCTTGAGTACTATTTTCCGATATTTCAAAAAAGTTTCCTTCTTGCGAGATAACGGTTGGATCGTCAGAAACTGTATTTTCTCGCTTTTTGTTGTTAAAATTGCTATTCATACGTATTTTGAACATTGAAATACCAAGTGCTTTTGCCAGAACACTGACGTCAATTTCAACTAAATTGTCATCAGCCAATTTTCTCGAACTCTGTGACTTGCTCCAATAGTGAATAATTTCAATCGATAGATAAACGAAATTTCATCGACGGTAGAATCTTTTCCAATTTCAAAATCATCGATCATACATTTTCGAAGTGTTATGTACATATTGTTTTTTATTTGTTCTTCAAATTGCTCAGCTTAATCATAAGTTGATTCATCAGCTTATTTCTAAAATTCTCAAAAAAAACAATGAACTTAGTAGAGTTTCTATTACTGTGACAAAACTTAACGTGTAGGCCGTTTAAAAAAATTGACATGAGTATAAGCAAAATTCAGATTTGAAAATGTTTTTATTTATTTTATGCTGAATTTTACAAGCTTTCAGATGAAAATAAGGAGAACCTTGCGCAGACGTGCAACCTACCAGTTGAAAACAGAATATTTAAACGAAGGTTTATTTTTAAGAGGAATTTTGAAAAACTTAAAAAATTAAAAGTAAAATTATAGCAGGAAATTTAGTCAGGAATATGACAGGAATCCTGATGCATGATTTAAATTTCCTGTTGACATGAATGCTGTGAAAACCAAAAATACCTGTCACATCCCCAAAATTTATTAATTCCAATTTCTCGATTACGAGCCAATAAAATTTGGGCCCGACAGTTTAACGATAAAACGTTATTGCTTTGACATTTTGCGTACTTCAATGTCGTATTGTCCAGTGTCTGTCCGACAGTCCTCAGAAAGGGTCCCATAATTATTTCCAAGTTATTGCCGTTGCTCATAAATTTTAACGAAACAAAAAAATTGAAGGAATTTATATGGATAATTTATCAGAAGTTAAACGTATACTACGACAAGATATTATTTATACGACCAATCGTTAGCGTTGAATAAATACAAATTTATACGTTTATAACATCAACGGCTGAAAAATGATAATGATTTATGATGGTCGTTGTGACTAACAACTCGTGACTAAACGGGTCGTGAGGTTCTTAACTAGCATAGTTCTTAAAGCATAGCATCTGAAGGTATCATGATTTGAACTTTAAACTTTATGGATAAAAACAAACATTTTTTTCCTTATTTTTCCCGAGCATAAAACATAAAAAAAGTTGGAAAGACCTTGTAGAAAATCAATTTTGCAACATTATTTCTGACTCATAAAGTTTGAAGTTCACACCAGTGCTTTAGGCCGTAGATTTCGCAAAAGTCCAATTTTATGTTTAAAATACCTGATTAAAAAAGTAATTCAAATAGCGACACAAGTCTGGATCACCTAGACTTTAATTCAGTGAGTACAACCATATATATTTTTACAGGTTTTCATCATAGTGTATTAATAAAGTTGAATTTATATTACCAAATTTTGTAAACAAGTTCTCTTAAATTCTTTTATAATCAGAAGACAATTCTATCACATAATCGAGCTATAACTAAGTACCTATCTGAGGCTCGATTACTTAGTTTCGAGAAAACGCACCTTCATAAAATCAAAAACTGTAATTTCGCAAAATATTGAAATCTGATTTCGCGCTCAAATAATTCAACCTTCGAATTCTGTTCATCCTTTTCTCTCACACTTAAAATGGCTGCTTAGCCGAAACGTAGAAAAAATATTTTAGATTATTTTATTAACTTATTTTTTGAGGTTCATCACTGATATTCCCCTTTCACACTATCCGGAATATTTGGGCCCTGTGTAGTGAACGTAGTGTGGTTTTAGGTAGTAGGATATTGTGAAAAGGGGATATCATATCCCGGATATGTTAGCAATCTTCATTTATAAAAATCGAAACATGCTGTAAAAGAATTCTATTTTGAAATAAATAGAACATTTTGGCCTTTTTTGATCGATAGTAACCGTTTTTTTATTGATTTAGTATAGATAAATAATAGTTTTTGAAAATGGGTGAGTTTCCTTTGAAACAACACCTGGTCAGGAGCTGATAGCATTTGTGAAAGCGTTAGTCTGGCGAGGCCTGTCCTCCTCGCGAGTGTTAGGGTGGTCTCAGAAGAAATAACGATTAAATTTTAACGTTATTTCTTGGCTTGTAAAAATAAACTTCTATGGCATAACATATTTTCGAAGTACAGGTAAAAAAAAATTAACACAGATAATTTTTTAAGACTCGTTGTGAAATGAAAAATATATAATGTAATTGGTTATGAAGAGAAATAAGTTTAAAATTTAATCGTTATTTCTTCGTGGTATTTAGTTTATCCAGATCGTCATAAAAATATTTTTAATTATAATAGCATCTGAATCTTAAAATTAATATAACATAAATCATCAATTTGAGCATTATAAATTTGAATACCTTATAAAATTATGAATTTTGTTATCAAAAATTCTATGTGAAGATTATACGATTTATGGCAGCCCCTTAAAATGATCAAAGTCTCAGGAAAAATTACTTACGTTACAGTGTGTCAAACTTTTCAATATACTACACGTGGAGCTCTTTCCTGTAAAAATTCGGAAAGTCTCGCTGCCCTTCTTTATCATAACTTAAGGAGGTATCTACGGTTTTTTAATTCAGGTATAGGGGACACTTATAACATGCACCAAATGCCTCAGGACAAGGCCACATAATTCGGTTAAGCTACTTTAGTGTAGGTTTCTACTAATTTACCATATTAAGTATAGCGAGCGCCACCATGTATAGTTTATGCTACTATAATGATGCGCGCTCGCGCAATATATTTGACTGTGGCTTTAAAGGCGACATTTAGATTAGCGAGGACGTCACTTATGCAATAATATCACTTAAAATTTCATTAATGTTATAAATATATTTATGACAAAATTTTATAAATATACAAATTTGTATTAATTTCAAAATATATGAAGATTTTTTAAGATGAATTCGAAATTTTTTAAATCAATCACTATGGAGTAATGACATGAATGATTAAGTTTGAATAAAAAAGTACGTTTATTGATATAATATTTTCATTTGTATTTGTATCTTTTTCGACATTGAAAGCATTTTATTTAAAAATTTTTAAAGTTATCTTTACTCTAAATAGGTTCTTATTGTATTCAAAATTATTTAGTCGATTAATTTTCCCGGAATTCGTAAGCACTAGATTTTTCAAATAAACAAATGTGGATTCCTTTCTACAAATTTAATTTGAATTATTTCTCCACTTGTGATTATTTCAAAATCAAGCATAACGAAACATCTTGGTGAAAAAAAACGGGAACAAACACGAATTTCCCAATACTACCCAACTCTGGAGTTGCCAGCTGGCAATTTGTTAATTATTTTACAATATTAGCTTACAAACTTCTTAGGAAATTGATCGAATTAAGAATTTAATTTAAAATTATTTTTGAGAAAAAATCACTATAAACCTTTTCGTTATCCCTATAGGATAGTCATACGATTCGCGTAGATAACTTAGGTGATGGTTTCCAAAAACAGCAATATATAAAAATAGGTGCAACCTCTATGTCGAAAAGTTGAAATAAGCGCAGTTTTGTAAGAGTTTTACGGTTGATGAAGGAACTAATTAAAAAATTTGAACCGTATAAACTTGAGGCATCTTTTATTAATGTTTAAGAACTATCAACTCAAACTCAAAATCTTTTTTTAAACAAACCACAATTATCTAGGAAGAAATTACCGAATCCAGTGAAAAGTCCTTCATCAAAGAGCCCACTGTCCGGTATCTTGTTCTATTTAATGCACCAGCCCATAATTCTACACATTATTTATATCTGGCAATTCAAAACTTATTGTTATAAACACTTCTCATTACACGAAAAAACTTTTTCAAATTATGCACATTTATTTTCGAACGCCCTACCGTTTTTTTCAACTTTGTCGCCTGGGGAAACCTTGATCGGTGATATTGTGAAGTCCTCCCACCATGTATTTTGATTTTCTTGAAATATGACACAACTTTTTCTAATACTTGTCCAAAATTTAATCAAATAAAACAGTTTTACAATTTGTTATCGCATTTTGGTTTATAAAATTAATTATTTTTTAACACAAAGAGATTTATATCCTGTTCATTAANAATTTTCTATAAATAGGAGCGAGGTTCAAAAAAAAATTTCCACTAGAAATTGAGAAGACATGTTTCTCCGAATAATACCTAATTTAAAAAAAAATGTACCGAAGCGTTTCTGAGAAAATTGAGCTACAAATTCTAAAATATCATAAAATTACGGTTTTTCATAATTTTAGAACAAGTCCGATCGAAATTTTTGCAAAATATTTTCGATAACTGTCGACGTAGTAAAAATCGTTTTTCTTACAAACTTTCATCAATTTCCATATAGCCGTTTTCGAGATAATAGACATTAAAGTCAAAATCAGTGTTCCAGAACTCTACTCCCACTTGGTGCTGTGGTGCTCAAAAAAAAATTTTACTTTTTGTCGAGAGCAAAAGGATAGATCTTCATTTTATGGTTTTCAGAATTTCGATAACTTGTTTCGTTTCCTTCTGAGCCCCGATCTAAAATCTCAAAAACCGTTGAGTACCCCTTAAATCTCCAGATTCGTGCAAATGGCTATAAATCTGATAAATCTTCTCGGTATGTATCTTGGTCTTGGATTATCTGCCGATTTTTAGGACGTGAAGTGACGACGGCAATTAATAGTACAAAATAAAGTGTAATTGTTTAATTTCAATATTATAGGAATTTTAGAGCTTAGTGTTAAAGTTGCTAACCTGAAGGCACGTGTCCAAGCTTTAATTAAAATTATTTTTGCACCTCAAGCTAAATCTCCCCAATTTTTACTCGAGAATAACTCGAGGAAGGTGTTTTCACGATACGCCCACCAGACTACCGCTATCACAAAAACCATCTCCCCCTGATGATAAGCCAAAATTGTTCTATTTAAAAAATATAATCGTTTTGGGCATATTGTATAAACTTTAAGTTATAGAATATAACTTATAGTCTATAACCCTAAATAAAAAAATAAAACATAATTATATAAATCAGATTGCAGATCAATTCAGCAAGAGATACATTATGCCGCATAATTTATGCGCTTAAAATTTATAATTTTTTTAAATTGTTCTATCATCTTCAAGTTTTTTGTTAATTAATAAAAAACAATAATAATGGTCAATCAGAAGCCAGGATAACAAAAATTTGCTGACAATTTTAAGTGGAAAATGTTCTTCTCGTTAAACTTATAATTAATCAAGTTTATAACTGATGATTAATAACATATTCTTCTAATATGGTAAAAAAGGTCGACGCTCAAAATAACCGAAAGACAGTTTTCTTAACATCAATCGTATTTTTAATTTTGAGCATGCGATTTCACTAAACTTTCAAAATATAGCGTTTTTGACCGAAATAGAGGGAAAATTGGAAAAAATTTACACGAGAAAAGAATCCGATGGACCCAAGGGCTTGATTTACATATGATTTACATATGATACCATTTCCAGGAAAATTTATGATATTTGGTTTTCATTTTTCAAGAAAAAATAAAATAAACCAACAAGGTTTGCAAGCCTAGTCACAAAAATTTGTGGGCTTCCCGAGGTCTGTCTTCAGGTGCCAGGCTTTTAGGACCTCACAAATAGTCAGCCAGAACGACCATCATAAATCGTTATCATTTCATGGACGGTCATGTTATGAATCGTATAAATTATGCATAATTTATGCCATAATAATTATGGTGACTTTGAAGTTGCTTTAAAATTTCAACAAAATACAAGTTGAGCCAATAAAACGGAAACCAAATTTAGGCTTTTAAATTCCTTATTTAAATTTTCAATGTGATGTCCGTAGAAATTCAGGAGTTTAAAATAAGCTTTATTATTTTTAAAATAATTTTTTTTTAAAATAAGCTTGATCATAAAATTTGACCAATCGATAAGCATTTTTCTTGAAACCTACATTAATTTTAGACTAGCAACTTCAAAGACACCGTAATTATTATGAATTCATATTATTCTCTGAGTTTTCAAGGTTTAACAATAATTAATGATTTAAATTGACAGGAAAAAAACGTGAGCAAATTAACTAGAAAAGTTTTTGGAATAATTGTTCGATTTGGCTTCAGAATTATCAAAAAAACGTATTTTGACCGTATTTTAGGAGTCTGTATCAAAATGAATCTCCTTCCTGGATTTTAAATGTACACATTCGAAATGTACATGATTTTGTAGCTGATGAGTCCGTGCAGATCACCTAGATGAGTTTTGTTCAAATTTGTATCAAGTTTTTCAAAAAATCGTGTTTAAATTTTCTAAAAATCAAGAAATTTCAACTTATTTTATACGAAAAATTTATAAAATCATCAAAAAGTGCTTTCCTGACCATGTATCAAAATAAAACGAGTACCCAAATGTTTGTAATTGCCCATATTTTTTATAAAAAAGCCATTAAAATAAAATTGGCGAATTTTTTCTTGGACCTTATTTAGCGAAAATTATTACAGTCCCTACCTTAAAGCGCATTTTGAGTTTTTAAAATCTGTCGCTTTAAGAAGTCGTAGGGGATTAAATACAGTTATTATTTAATAAATCTCATATACATATAACTCTTAGTTAAAACGGTAAAAGGTACGGTACCTTAGGTACCAGAGACATTTTTGAATAAGCTATCTGGGTAAAATTCCAAGAGAAATTTGGAAATATTTTATGAATCTTGAATTTAATAATCAAAGCAGCTCGTCTACCCGATTTCCAAGAAATCGCCTGAGCCCAACACTACGAATATATACATAGTTCAGGCGCGAACCGATACAGCGGTTTATTTGATTATCTTCGAGTTTATGCTGATGATAATCAGCAAAAAATAGGGATACATTTTTCAACAATTTATCAATGCGCTTAAAGAAGGACAAATGTTTTCTGAAAAATCTGTCGCTTTACGAGAGTTCTGAGGTGCGGGAATCCAGCAGCTGGATTGATTGCACAAATAAACTTTCTCTGATCGATAAAATGAACAAAAAATATCCTCACCGGGCGAATAGGGTCTGAGAAATCAATTGCAACTAACTAATAAAAATTCGTCATTCTTAACCCTAAGTCTATTTATAGAGTTCAACCCTAAATTCAAGTATTCCGAAAATCAAAATAAAAGTGATAAAAATGGCAAAAATGAATTCTCCATGAAAAACTAACCATAAAAAGAATGTTTGAACACGGGATTATGTTTTATTAAACAGAAATTAGGCTTTTACTTATTTGTTATGTGATTAACAAGTACCTTTCAATGAAATTTTTTTTTCTGAAATAAAGTTAACGAGTTATTAGCCGTGTTACGAAGATGGTTTTTTTGGATGTTTTTTGAGTTTTACGAAAAACGTAAAAGTAAATATGCAATTATTCGACGTTGAACTTCTTCTCAATTAAGTTTTACTATTTTTTGTCAGAAAATGAATTAATTTGTGTGTAGACTCCGCCAGTTATTAGCTGCTGGAGAAAATTTCTAGGTTACGAAAATCAATTTCGTAAAGACCGTTACAGCTTTGTTACGAATTCAAAAATAATTTCACAAATATGATAATTCTAAAAAAGGGGTCGTGAAACAATATTTGTTTATTCATTTTTGTGTTTTAGTGTCCCAAACAAAAGTTACCGACTGTTCAAAAGTAGTGAAAAATACCCAGCAAATTGCTGGGTTAGCACCCAGAACCCCCATAAAGAGTTATTGAGCCTCAATAATTGAAGATTAATCGCGCTTTAAGAAGACTACTTTTAAGGAGGTAGGGACTGTATGTAGAAAAAATTTCCTAAAGGTGCAAAAGTGCGCAAAATATAATCATGGAATTTACGCGAGAAAATTAAATATGAAATGCAGGCTGAAGTCAAATTAGTTCATAAACACTTCTTAATTGATGATAACTACAGGTGCTAGGCTTTTAGGACCCCACAGGTTGTCAGTCACAATGAGCTGCTCATTATGAGCATCGACGCACCATAAATCATAATGTGATAAAACGTATAAAATTTTTGAAGTATAATTTTGTGTATAATTTTCTCAGATTCGTTACCAAATTTAATGATCGATTACAGAAAAACTTCAATACCAACAAAACCATATGAATACAGTGAAGTGACTTGAAAAAACAATTTAAACAGACAAAAAGTTACCTTACAATTCTAGAAAGAACAGTATTAAAATTTTTACACTCGATCTGGAAACTTTGATTGTACGTTGATTCTACAAACTTTCTCTGTCAAAATTTCATATCGAATAATTGAATAATATTTCTCTTGAAACTGTTCTCATGAATCTTTTTCCCAACCTAAGTCCATCTTAAAAGTGCTCGCTACCTCTATAGCGCGTGTTCGAATCCCACTAATGTTGTCTTAGTGATTGTCTTAGTAATTGCTTGAGTGATTAGTAATCACTGATTACACACCGATAAACTTAGGCGGTCCAAATATCAAGCACCCTTGCCTATAAAAATACTCAAGACAATCACTAAGACAACATTAATGGGATTCGAAAACACGTTAACAAGCATTTTTAAGATGGTCTTAGGTTGGGAAAAAGGATATTTAATAAAATTCATATCCCTTTATTGCCCTTCGTAAAAGATTTGGTCCGATGTTATTAACATAGTGGACCAAATCTTTAACACAGAGCAATCAAGGGATATAACTTATATCATATAAGTGTTGTATATATTTAATACGTGTTCGAAGAAAACAACAAATTTTAACAGAGAAAATTTGGAATTCTATAGAAATTTTAATACGGTTCTTATTAGAATTGGCATGTTGGTGCCAAAAAAAAACTTGGATTAACGATTTGAGCTCGGCCAATGAGCGATTTCGAAAATTCCGAGAAACGTATTATACAAATCTTATTTTTTCCCACGTTACTGAAAATCCCCAAAATTTCAAATCAATCGAACGAAGTTTAGGGGGCCTAAGCGCTTCTAAGAATGTTGAACGCCGCGGTGCACCGTGTGACCCGTCATGAACCGTCATTGAAGCACAAATTGTTCTGCACAATTGAACCGTCTTGACGGATGTAAAAATATAACGTTTTAGCGCCCTTTAAATTTTTATAAAGAAGCTCAAACTGAGACCATCCAAAAATTTAAGTATAAGATGACAATAAATTTAACTACCAGATTTGTATTATTTTACATAAATCGTTAAAATTATTTTAAGATTTGTTTGAAGAATTTTTTTGACTTTAATGAGGTTTAGATAGGTCAGTATGAAATTCGCACAGTAAACTGAAGACATCAATGGTATTTGTGAGAAAATAAAAATCAGTAAGATCTACCACCGTACATCCTGCGATCACACTTAGTGTCACTTACGACTGCTAAGTTACCAGCGCTTTCATGTAATTGCGATTATTTATAACTTGATAGTCGATATATACTGAAGGATATAAGTCAATAGCACAGTACCAATTTGGTAGAGAAATCCATAAAGAACGAATAATGAAATCGAATTATGGAAGAAGGCACCGTAGAATTTCGAGGAAAAATATCAGGCTTGTATTTTTTCAGAGCAACCCAAAAGGAAGTAGCAATATGTATTCTTGCTGATTACGGGTTAACCGGTCATCGGATCGGTGAGAAACAAAGAGCATTGCGAGTAGAGACTCTTTGACTAGTGGCTTCAATTAGAATTTATTGAATCAAATGTACTGTTTTTGAGAACATTTGCTCCGATTGATACCAGCTTTTTAAGTGTATTTTCACAAGATTCAGCTTTTATAGCTGATTACCCGTTAACCGGTCAGTCGATTGGCAAGAGACAAAGTCTATCATGGGTATCAACTCATTGACTCTGGGATACAATTGAGATTTATCGAATCAAATGTACCGTTTTCGATAACATTTGCTCCGATTGCGGATTGCTCTGAAAAAAACCCCGCCTCACAATGTTAAAAATATCATAACTTTCAAACGAGATTTTTTCAGTACAACCTATGAGGATTATTTTTGACGGTAGGAATGGCAAAATTAATCTGCTAAACATTTCCTAAATTATCTTTAAATTTGAGCCCGTGAAAAAATATTACTTTCAGTACCAAACTATTTTGAAAAATAGTAGTGTCCGCAAAAAAGTCCGAAAATTCAAAGAAAATCTAAAATTTCAATTCTTAAGGGAGTGGGTGTCGCTGATTTGAGCCTCTCCACAGATCTATTCCCTCCGCCAAACGTGACCAAGTAATATTACCAACAAAAACACTCGTACTGCTTACTACCAGAAACCAACGCGGTAATTTTGAATTTAAAGTAATTCATGATACACATCCCACCTACAGCCGAACATCTAATCGTCTTTTATAAAAGGCTTCTTAAAAAAGACTCGCAGTTCGTACCTATCTCCTGTCCTTACGCTCTGTAATTTTTCCAATCCTTTTTTTATTATTTTTGTGTGAGGCCTGCCGGAGAAGCGCTAACAAATAATGCAAATTGCTCTCTGTTTTACAATTTTGCGTTTCGTGCGGGCCAAAAAACACGAACAGAACAAAAATTTATTGATTTATTTATTGATTTACTAATTTGAAAGCGTGCGCGTAATCGTGTTGTTCTTTTTGACGGCTACGGCAAGTATAAAAGTCAATTCAAAAATCTCTTAAAAGTGTTTGGTATTAATAGGAAAAAATGATGTTTGAAAGCATTTTTTCTGGTCCTTCGTAAAATTTTGGTGCCAGAAAATTTAAGCGACTCATGAAAAGTGGAAAAGGTTGACATGGGCCCCAAGAGACCGGACGCCGTAATCAAAATTAGAAAAAAGATACCCTAGTTTTGTTCATTGTCATACAAGTATTTGTGCTTTCAGATGCTACGTATGAAGATCGCAACTGTTCTTCAAACTGGTGGAGGCACACCTATCACGCTTTTGCTAAGCCTCCAAAGTGGACGCATTTTAAAGGACAATTTGGCTACGAAATGAAATAGTTGACAATGGCCCCCAAGAGACGCCGAAGCAAAATTAAAGAACAAAAGAACTCTCTTAGTTCATTGTCGAAGAGCAGTCTTGTTGCTTTCAGAAACGCAGTATTGATACCGCACAACCTGTCTCCCTTCAACTGGTGGAGGAGTATAGCTTTTGCTAGGAGCACATCCCAAACTGACCGATCTTCCAAAGACTTTTTTAATTTTTGGTTTTTTTCGCTTTTTTGTCCGCTGAAAAGCAAAATGTTAACCCAACACAGCGCCTCTTTGTATTCATTTTGAAGCTTCTCTGGAGCCTGACAGTCCCCCCCAAAAATATACATACACAACCATCGATGCAAATTGCGACATTGAGAGTAGCGGTACTGGACTGCGTGTAGTTTTTTAAAAAGTATTTATGTAGGTGATTTTATCAGATTACTGTAGATAAAAGAATTACCGGCTGAAGCGTTGGGTTTGTTAGTTTACCAATTCGTTTTTGGAATATCACCGTTGCCTAGTTTGGCGGGAAATGACCTTGGAAGAAGCTCAAGATCAGCGACACGGCACTCCGTTAATGTCAGACAATTTTAAAAAACGGATTTAAATTTTTATGTAGTTGCTGAAGATTTGTGTTCACTGTGAGAGCTAATCTTTTTACTGGCTACAATTTTAAAATCATTCAAGGAACTTTTGCATCGCGAATGTTAGGGTTGAAAAAATTGACAAAAAGTCGCAAAAAACTCATTGAAAACTGAGGCCGAACATTTTAGAATACTATTATTTAAAAGTTAAATTTACCTGCCACACAATTAGTAATGTATATATCGAAAATTCTCCCTGCTGCGCCTTTCTGTGTAAACGCGCCTTTCATAATATGACGCTTGCACAGAAAGGCACAGCAGGGATAATTTTCGATATATCCCTTTATCACGCTTCGGTTAGAATGCGTAGCCACTTAGTGGCTGCCACTACTCCTTTTAACGTGTGATTTTAAGGTTGTGGCTACGCATTCTAACCAAAGTGTGATAAAGGGATATGAAGCACCAGAAATATCCCTGGCCACCAAATTTTGTTGACACATAGGAATATGCAAAAAAAACATTAATTTCTAATTTGGCAGTTTTTGTCGGTGAACAAAATAATTTAAAAAAAATTGTAACTGAAAATTTGTATGTGAAAAGTCTTGATAGATTTCTGAAGAAAAATGACAAAAAATGTCATATAATTTTAAAATCGAGCATTCGAATAATACAGTATGCGTTTTCTCTAATAGCCCGAGCCATCCCTTTCTTTTTTCAATGTTGTGAAAAAAATTATCGAGTACACTACATGTTTTAAAAATATGCTATATCGATTACGGAGGCTCCTGGTCCTTTTTAACTAGATTTTTAGCCAACAATTTTTATTCAATTCAGCTTTTGCTAACGACTCATCCGATTGAATTCTTAGATAGCTTAAACAGAGCACAAATATCTGGTAAATAATTGAATTTTAAAAAAT
Source organism: Oikopleura vanhoeffeni (assembly GCA_004367855.1). NCBI lineage: Eukaryota > Metazoa > Chordata > Appendicularia > Copelata > Oikopleuridae > Oikopleura > Oikopleura vanhoeffeni. The sequence goes on along the minus strand of SCLH01000277.1, from coordinate 699,920 downwards.
GGTCCGAATCCGACAATTGTCACCAATTTTTTTAAGAAAAACTAGTAATTTAACAATTTTAGTAATCTAAGAAAAAAGATGAAATAAATTAATCCGATGAACTAATTTTTTTTATTTTATTTTTCACAAGATATTTGTGCTCAGTTTGAGCTATCTAAGAATGTTATCGGATGAATTGTTTTTAAAAACCGAATTAAATAAAAAAAATTGGCTTAAAAACTAGTAAAAAAGGACCAGGAGCCCCGTAATTGATATAATATACTGCTATATACTATATACTACTGTAATAAAAAAATATAATCTCTCTGATAATATTTTTACGTTTGTTTTTACTAAAAAACAGTCGGAAATTCTTGACAGCTTCAGTATATCAAATGGGAATCAGAAAATTCAGCAGTGGATATCGAAATGTGATACAAGTGGGTATGAATTTGAATTTTATCAAATTATTTTTTTAACGCCTAGGCTAAGGTAAGAACGGCAAAAAGTTTTTTGTCGTTCCTACCTTATTCTAGGCGATCAGTTGTAGCATAAATGTAGCAATTGAGCGAAATCATAAATAATGGCATAAAATAATAATATGGTATTTAACAGTTTAAAAAAATATTCTCAACAGAAACTTTGAGAATAATTCTTACGTGGCCACGCGTGGGCAGAATTTATGGGTTCGAAGGTGACTAAAAACTGTCAGTAATGGCATATTAAGAGTGGCGTTAATCTTTTAGCTGATAGTTTACAAAACTATTTAACAAAAATATTTTGCAAAAATATTTGACGATGCATTTTTGACGTCTACACAGTTGTAGTACACACATTATTAAAGAACCAGATAATAGAGTTTAGAGAGAAAAAAATCTGACCATTTTTTATATAGATATTGAAAAAAAATGATTAAAATCAAGCCACATTTTACTCACAGGTACGTTACAGGGTTCTATTCATGGAAAAAAATTTTGGCAAAGTTTAAGTATTATTTTCATTGCAGAATTTTACAATCTATCTATATTTAAACTGTCGATTATTTTCAAAATAACTATAACTTATTAACTAAAGTTTTAATTATTTTAACTTTTACACCCGACCGTTTGTTCCTAATTTCTTTTTTGACCTCTCCAAAAACTATTAAAAAACCACAAACTCACGATTTTTTCACTTTAACACCAGATTATTATTTTTGTAGTGTACAATCAGTCAATTATTTAATTTTTGATTGTACCAAAAAAATTGCCTAAAATAAAAACTCTGGTTGAACATTTGACAGCGGCAAACATAACCAAATAGACATCCTTTTCGAAATCATTCACTGTCGATTTTATTCCCGATTTCCGGTAATGTATTATTATGTCTACGGTAGACAGACTACCTAATTTTCACACGACCGGGATATTAAAGCGGTTATTTGATGATCTTTAGTTTATCTGTCAGACGATTATTAGCAAACTAAACGATACTTTCAAGTTTATCATTAGATTTAGTATAAATAATCGAAACGTTGCATAAATAAAAATGGGAATCATTTTTTTGACAGAATATTTTTTCGTCAGAATTTTTTATTTTTTTGTCAAAATTTTAATAAAAAACATTATTTTTTGTAAAGGTTTTTTCGTCAGAATCGTATTTATTTATTCAGACTTTTCGACACAACGTAAATGTATTCTCCAACAGCAATGTTTCACAAGCAAAAATTTTGACGAAAACTGAAGTTTTGACGAAAAAAATAAATAGTTCTGACGAAAAAATGTTCCTCCATAAAAATGTTATAGATAAAATGATAATTTATTAGAAATAATATAATAAATTTTTGAAATTTCACATATTTTTTCTAAATGGATTGTATTTCCGTTATTTTGAATTTATTCCTCGAAAATTATATTTTGTCCCATGAAGCTCATTTCCGAGTCCATTTTCAGCAAAATTGGAAGTTACAGAAAGAAAAAAAAATATTTTTCGGGCTTGATAAGTGGTTTTCTCAGATTTTCTCGAATATTTTGACCATAAGGTGACCAAAAATCAAATTTACACAGTTGTTGCTCTTTAGCGCCAAAGTGGACCTTACGTTTTAGAAAAACTGGTCGGAAAATCAAAGCTTGCCGTCATCTTAACGCTCTGAAACTACGTACCTTTTTGAACTTTTTGATAGTACATTTTGAAAAATAATTTATAATTGGCTAGATAAATGGGCAATATAAGACAAAAAAATTAGTCATTGTAAATTTGTCCGTCAAACGTTCGTATCGTATATAGTATGTAGTCGACATATGTCCATGTCCAAGAATAAATCAGCTACACTTATAGCATTTAAGTTATAGGCTATAACTAATACAGTAGTTAACTCTGTTATCGTTACCGCCGAGCTATTTGAAGAAAAAAGGTAATATAACAGATAAAAGGTACGTTTAATGAGTGGATTGCTCGGGTAACTTTAACAGATAATTACTTATTTTTTTTGCAATTTGAGAGTTCTCTTTCTTCAACCTTAATATTCCTGTTTTGTATTAAGAAANGAAATTTTCTTCAGCACTTGTTTCATTTACACCCACAACCCCCTTAAATTTCATTATTAAGGGAGTACTGGTTGCATTTAGAGACTCGGACATGAATCTTTAAAATGTTTATATCTGAAAATATGGACAAGAATAAGTTGATAAAAAGTCTTTTTATTTTCTTTTGTAATGAAAAAGATATTTTTATTGCGATTTGAACATATTTTTTTATGATAGTGTTTCAAATTTGAGATTTCTGAGAATTTGAATCGCTGTTTCAGAAAAAACGTGATACAAAAATGAAAATTGTGAACCTCGGGGCATCCCGTTTTAGAACCCATTCCGTTTTAGAACACTGTCTGGGCCAGGGATCGGATTTTTCCGGGTCGCCGGGTCGGAAATTTCGACCCGGAACGCAGGTCGGGTCGGGTCAGGTCGGGTCCGATCCCTGGTCTGGGCATGTTCTTCAGTGTGTTATTTGTTTATCTTTCAAGTCTCTGTCGAGAAAATTTAGAGAGTTGATGGATTTTTTGTGAGACCTTAAAATAACGGCAAAAAAACAGGTTTTCGCCGATTTTAGCGCTGGATGATTTTTTGTAGATGAAACGGACCTCGGGGCTCAGAGAAAGTCCTTTGTGGTCAACAACAACTATACATTTTTAATCTATCTTTAAATTAGTAGTTTAGTATGGATTTTTTAAAAGAAAAACAATCCTCATCAACTTTTAACAAGGTCGTTTCTGATGGTCGGCAATTCAAGACTTGACCAATATTTTTTCCGGAGCAAGATTTTGCCTTCATAATTCAAAACTGAACCCGTACTTTCGTGTTATTTCTGACGGCATTCAAATCCGATCTTGAAACCTCAGTACTCGATGTTGATATACTTTGTTCTAAAATTTTTCACAGACCAGCGATGTTTTGATTTTGTCAGGTTTAGATCTGTCTATCGGTCAGACTATACGAAAAGTCTAGGAGTGCTCGGACTTATCGCGCTCAGACTTCTTTTTCTGCCATACATCAAATTCGAAAAAGAGCAAAATGTTATTTGAAAGTCTAGAGTTTTCGGAGTTTTATATAAGTGTGACTATACACAGCATAGCGCCATGAACTCTCTCTAAAGGTAATATACAGATAAAAGGTTACTTCAAAGATAGGGCAACGGTTACTATTAACAGAAGTACACTACTGTAGCTCAATGCATTGTTTCGCATAAAACAAAATTTAACGGAAGTGCGATTCTTATCATTGATCTCTCCAAGCTATCTCACAGGATTTTTTGATAACAATTCAATTCAATAAGTCCCAACAATTGCGGTATAGGTTTTTACTGAGCGAGCCTTTTTAGTCGTATTATTCAAAAAATCAACTTTGAACTTGAAATGCGGAAAATTTTTGAATTTTTATGCGAGTTTATAAGAATTCTAAAATATAAATTGGGACTCAAAATTTTTTAACGATCGACAATTTTGTAAATTAAAAAGTTAGAGAAGTTGACCAAATTATCAAAAATTACTTTTTAGATAAATTGGCAAAAACCACTTGAAGTGAGCTAGGAGATTAAAAATTATGCAGTCAAGCCTACGGACCAAATATCATGGTCAGTGATAACAGGGGATATAAAAATCATAATGAATACCCCAATTTCCGACCTGACTAATAAAACCGAGAAACTAAAAACTTATTGCTGATTTTTTCAAAATTCTGAACGTCGCTACAATAACGTCTCCATATTTTATGAACAAAATCAAACGTTTTTATGATCGAACCAAGACTGACGTCGTTATAAATTTGTTGTGCCGCATAGTTCCGTTTAAAGATAAAAACAGAATCATAAAAATATTTCTTCATTTAACGGGTATGCGGAGAAATTCTGAACAACGACGTACTCAGACGGTGGTAATATCCTTTTCTCAACGGAAATTCATCTCAAAAACGTTTACTTTCTCTATGGCGCGTGTTCCAATCCCACTAATGTTGTCCTACTGATGTCTTGAGTATGATTATTGGCAAGGATGCTTGATATGGGGACCGCTTAATTTGATCGGTGTGTAATCACTCAAGCAATCACTAAGACAATCACTTAGACAACATCAGTGGGATTCGAACACGCGCTATAGAGATAGTAAACGTTTTTGAAATGGAGTTTCGTTGGGAAAAGGATATATTACCACCCAACTTTGAAAAATCATATTTTTCTTCCTGGATTAGTTATGGTTGACAAAGTAGATTTATTTTGAAAAACCTAACGAATTCAAATAACTAGTTAATCGGATGATGTTAACTTTATAAAACTAAGCTCGCAAGATTCTAGCTGGTAATATATCATCAAATTGAGTATGCCCGTTAAGGGGGTGGCATAAACCCGGAATCCTGGAAGTCATATGACACTTTACGAAATATAAGTCAAGTTATTATTTTATTCCATCTTTATAGTTAGCTGACACCGATTTAAATCTGTTTTCAGCCTTCATTAAAACTATTTTCTATCCATTTTAGGGATAACATTTGAATTCGGTTTTCATCTTTGAAAACTAGACGAAATTTTGAAAAAAAAATTCAAGAGCATATGAAAATTTTTCTATTTTTTAATCGTTCTTTAACAAATTCATGTCGGGTTAAGTTGGAATTTGATGCAACCAGTGAAAATCGTTTTATTGATTTGTTAACTATATGTTAGTTATGTTAAAAATAAATAGTAAACGTTTGTAAGAATGACACTTTTATTGAGATAAAAAAAAAAATTTCCACTTTCTTTTACTTTCATCTATTGCTCTGAAATAAATTGACCAATCTGCTGGACTATGCCCACCCCTTAAGGTGTACCCCCTCATGAAATGAGGCTGAACCAAGACAAATTTCCAGATTTTAATTTTGACTATTTTTTCTGAAAAATGGACAATTTGAAGATGATGTAGTATTTTGAGTCGGTTGTCACAGCTGTTACCATTTGGGTACGCTAGGCACGCCGTGCTTTCCGTTTACCCAATTGGTCTGCATTATTTTTTTTTATTCAGACCAATTTGGGTACGGAAAGCCGCCCGGTAACGGAAAAATGTTTGGAAAACGCAACGTCGATTCGTCTGTTATGCGTCATTAGGGTGTAGGAATTTCACCGACTTGCACTGAAGCACAGAGTAGATAGGCATAATTTATGCGTATACATAGAGTCAACCAGGAGACTCATCAGCAAAACTAACACCCTTAGCCCGGATTCAATGAGTTTATGGGGTCAAACTTTCTCAAGAAAGATTGATTCCGACCATGAAAAATAATTTGTGGGAGCCTCCAAGTCGGTCACAATAAGTGCGATGAAAAACAAGCTTTCGCAGATAAGTTCCGGTACTGACCCTACTTATGGGCCAGAAGTTATGCCTTAGACTTGCTCAAGTGCAGTGCGGTCGAATTTCCTCAACCACGCCTAATTACCTATCATGACGGCGTGCTTTCCGTACCCACTTTAACAAAGTCTAGGGAGGACAAAAAATCGATTGGCCAATTTGGGTACGGAAAGCACGCTCCCGTATTTTTACTCCATACTTAGCCAGGAACTACTTTTCATCATTTTTTATTTATTTTATTTTTTTATTTATTATTTTCACCAAAATTTCTTGATTTTTAAAATGTAAGGACAGCTTTGAGAAAAAAAACATAAAATTTAGGTTTCGAAGTACACGCCCTCCGCCGGGTCATCAGCTGTTCATTCATATATGTTCCATACTTGTGACTAGAAAAATCCATGAAAAATAGGCTTTTCCGCGAGCCTCTTAAAATCAGCTCAAAAAATCCAATTTTTGCCGTTGTTCTAGAGCGCAATTTATTTCGATATTTTTCAAAACATAGTACACGACCTGCGTGCGTTTTTTGTGGTTCATAAAATCGAAAAATAATTTTCTACCCCCAAACTCAGAAAATAGCTTCTTTGCCTACAAAATGACTTACTTTGACGCTCGTTCCTAATTGGTCGAGCAATGGTCGAGCTGTTTTTGCCGCGGTTTCTCGGTTAATTGGCAAAAGTGGTATTGCAAAAGTTGCTAAATTTGAGGAACCAGTCTTCAAGATTATTTTAGCACTTATTGTAATCTGATACAATACAATCTACGGTCACACAGGAACATTGAATAAGCCTCCCTGAAAAACACTAAAAAGCTATCTTCTTCTAGAATTTCCATCAATTTTTCATGTCAGGCTCCAGAAAAGCAGTTCATTAGAGCCCGATTCTCAAAATTTTGTTTTCGACGGCCAATTTTTGTTTCGTTGAATTTTCGTTAAAATTTTTGTTTCGGTTTTATCGCGATTTTTTTCGTTACAAGCAAATTTTTGAAAAAGAGCTCTGACGGATTGTTTGTACTGCTGCTCCGAAGCCTAAAATAAAAAAATTAAAAATAAAATTGATGAGTATTGTAGGAGGAGATAGCTCCTGGGTGCTTTTTCGGGAGACTTATTGAAGTTCCTGTGTGGGTGTACGTTGGATTTTATCAGATTAGAAATAGTATTAAATAGATCTTAAAGACAAATTCTTCAAGTTGAGCAAGTTTATGAAGTGGCATCCTATCCAGGTCAGCTAGGAAACGCGTAGAAAAACTTTAACAAACAGTCTTATCAGCAACACCCACATCCTTAAGGGGTGGTAGACTCTTTTCAAACTTAAAAATTTAAATGTATTTAAAGTGTATTTTAGTCATTCTTTAAAGGCATCGGTGCTTAGAGACATATTTGCAGTTTTTCAATTTTCGTTCTCTTGATAGTAAACTTTTTACCACTTCGGAATTTTCAAATAAAATGTTTTTCAAATGTAAGGTGTCATCTTTGAGCTTACTTCGTATAATCTGATTTAGTTCCGATCTATTATTTTTACTTGTAAAAACATACTCAAAAAACGGGACATTTTGGTTAAAGGCGTCAAAATTGAGGTGAAATAGTTTTTTTAATTAATTAGTAACCAAAAAACGATTCTGTCCACAAAAAAAATTGAAAAAAAACGAAATTTTGGCACATTGAAAATTTTTTTTTATGAGATGAATGAAAAAAATTGAATTCGGCGGACAGGACGGCTTAACAGTTAGGCAAGTTTCAGTGAAATATTTTTTTTTATTTTCGATTACCGAGGGCTTTAACCAATTNCTCCCAAACCGTAGTTTCGTTGCAAAAATTATGATTTAGAGTATGAACAAGAGCGAAGAAACAAAACGAGGACATATTTGAAAAAAAAATAAAAGGTGGCATTCGCAATATTTTTAGCCGATTAATTCAGAAAAATTAGTTTGAACAAGAAATAAGGAAAATTTACGAAATATTTCCAAATATTTTCGGCCAAAATTCCCAAAATAATGTCATATAATTTTTCAAAGAGCATATAAAAAATATGTGGTCACCTACTCGAAAAGTCAAAGTGGCCATTTTGTAGAGTTTTTCTCGTTGATTTGAAACAAAAAGTTTTAAAAAAAAGTTAACAAAAAATTAGGAAAATTTTTCATAATTTTCGGAACTTTTTCCAAAAATATCTCAAAATTTGACGAATTCGAAAAGTTCAACTCGAACTCAAAATTTTGTGAAAAAGCAATAATACGAAAATTCAAAAGTTACAAAAGTTGCCTAGATTCTGAAACATAACTATTATGGTAAATTGAAAGGAATATATATACCCAGTAAAAACTTTTTCATCAAGCGCCCATATCCGGATCTGTCTAATAGCACTGATGCCCTTAATGTAAATTTACATTTTGGAGACATTTCCTGAGAATTTTAACTTCAAGGTTCTCTCAGCAGAAAAGTTATGGCAATTATAAATAACCATTTTTGAAAAAATTGGAAAATTTTGCAACACATTTGCTATTCTGACAAATAATAAAAATAGTAAAAAGCAGCCAAAAATATTCTTTTTCTCGTCTTTAGCTTCCATAACATTTATCTGTTATCTCAATTGTATGACCGGTTTATGAGGCCATCTCTCTTTCTAAATGGCCCCTCACCATGTTTTTTTGATTTTATGCATTTTTTTGGCATGTGGCATTGCCGATAAACTACATTTCAAAAAGTCAGAAATCAGGCTTGACGACCCCTTTAATTTAAGGGGGTAGCAGCGATGTGACAGATTGCTACATTTTTTCGGAGTGATTTATGAAAGAAAAAAAAATGTGAAAATTATCTTTTTTTCTTTTTTATTTTCAATAAAAGTGTTCATTCTTGCAAACGTTTATATTTTAAAATGTCTTCAACCATACTTACGGTATTCGTGTATAAAATATCAAAAAACCACTTTTCATTATAACTCCATTCCAACTTGACCCGATGTGAGATTTTTTTTTTGACGGCAATATTTATAAACTTCAGCGCCATTTTCGGGTGTTTATGCGCAAATTAGTGGGAGAATCATTATCCATATGAAAAAATTTCCTTAACCCTTGTGAGCACGAGCCACAATTGTGGCTCCAGCATACCTAAAATCATCGAAAAAGACAAAAACTGGATCGAGGAATCTTTTGTTTCAAATAATTATAAGAATTTAGATTCGGTTTCAAGAAAATAATTGAATTTGTTTTCGAATGTTTTGTTCCGGCATTACGGGGAGTTGATTTATCAGGATTTTGAGCCTATGTTTCACTTACGTGAAAATTATTTCGGAACTGGACTACAAATCCAATGTGAGATCAGCCAGTTTTTAGGGAAAGTTGTTTTGTGCATGCATAACAGTTGAAATAAAAATTATTTGGTATCTAGGAGCAGACATTTTCTTAGGAAGGAAATATCTAATTTCACTTCAAGTATCCACATGAAAAATTTAGTTATTATAAAAGTGAATTAACCAATCAAACATTGTCCACAGTTGTACTTCATTACTATATTTACTCAGAATAATAGAAAAAATGCATTATCTGCTTTTATAGGGAAAAATAAACATTTTTCATCAAAAATCATGATTTTTCAATCAAAATTTTTTACTTATTTACAAATTACTTTTCAATCAAAGCGGACAAAAACTATGACGTAGGCCAGATTCTTGTGGCACTGTTTTTCGACAGAGATAAAATTGTAGAGACAACTGTGACCGTGTATCACGTTGATATGGTACACCTTGCTTTTCTCACTAGTTTTTCTAGAACTCAATTAAAATTCTAGAATAGATGAAATGTCAAATGCAAAATATGACTTTTCAACTCCTTATGCAGCCAAATTAAAATTCCAACTGCCTTAAGCTTTCTGTGAACAACATTCAAAAGTAGAGCCACAATGTGGCTCTGGTGCCTTGCGGAACTTTTTTTTTATATGCTCACAAGGGTATAATGAAAGTTTTTTTTTCCATGAAAAAAAAGAGAAAAAAACAGCTTTTTAGGAAAAAAAAATTGACCTTCAATTGCGTTTAAATAATTAAAAAAATCTCCTGACTTTGGAAAAAAAGTAGCCTATAACCCTTTATCACCTTTTTGGTTAGAATGCGTAGCCTACTCCTTCCTTTAATTGTATGGTATTGAGACTCATAAATTATTTGATTTTCTTTAAAAAGGTATTTATTTAACGTTTCGACAAAGCCATCAACAGAGTGAGAGTAAATAAAGATTGTGTCGGAAAATGGCAGTGATTACTTTTCGCGAAAGTTAAAATTTGGATACTCGGGCTCAGATGGATTGCCCTATTTTATTGCCAAAAAACCTATATAGGCGGAACCAAGAGAATTCTCTGGGAACGTATTAAAGAGCATCGACGGATAAAAATCTTCATATTTACGAACATTACAAAATTGTCCAGTTTATAACGCGAAATTTTTTGAAAAATATGAAGTGATCCAGACACCGCTCCTGATAATATACTTAGAGACTTTATTAAAGATAAATTTACGGTTTTAGAAAAAAACTTAACCAACACAAGTTTTCGAAAACATTGAGAGGAGCTATTAATAACCCTTAAAAAACCGGAATTAATGTCCAGAAATCACACAAGTGTCAGACATTTCTCTGTACTTGTGTGATTCCTGATAACGCAATCACTTAATACTCGGGCTTTTTAATAGGGCAATCCATCTGAGGCCCGAGTATCCAAATTTTAAACTTTCGCGAAAGTAATCACTGCATTTCCGACACAATCTTTTTTACTCTCACTTCTGATGATGGCTTTTGCCGAAACGTTAAATAAATACCTTTTTTAAAGGAAAATAAAATACTCCTTTTAACGTGTGATTTTAACGCTGTGGCTACGCATTCTTAACCAAAAAGTGATAAAGGGATAACATCCGAAATTTAAGGTGTGTTTTTCGAGAAATAATAAAATTTCTATAAATTGCGTGCCAATGGCACAAACTGGTGTCACAAGCAAGTGTTGTAAATTTCATCAGTAGTTCAGAAACGATATTCGATGACCCTTCCATCGGTAATCGACGGAATCAAATAGATACCAGAAAGTAACACGACTTATTCGGTCTGATTTTTCAAGAAGAATTCAAAAAAGCATTAATAAAAAATTTTGGACTTGATTGCTAAAATTTTCATAATAATATCTAAAAAAATACGACAAAAAAATAACAATGAACATGTTATGATTTTATAAACAGCAGTCAGAAAATATGTAAACTGCATGAAAAAAGTTTAAGTGGCTATTTTTTTCGTTTTTATTCACAAATTTCAGAAAAAAAAAATAATTTTGGGTGAAAATGCAGTGAAATTTTATAATGTTTTGAATTTTTTGAAAATTTTACGAATTCAAAAATAAAAATTCGAACTCAAATCTTTCCTTGAAATAGATAAAAAAATATTTTAATGAGCTGATAAACATTTTCTGGTTCAGGCTAACGATAATAAGCACAAAAAAATAAACCAACTAATTAATCTTTCGTAAGTTAAATTGACGTCAATCTGCCACATCGCTGCTACCCCCTTAACCAAAGCTATCGAACTAAAAGTTTGTTGACAATAGAAAGGGTTTGAATCAAGAAAAAAATTACAAGATCGAGAGTAGGGCATCACGAGTTACATTACAATTAGTGACAATTAGCGTGCAATTTTCAGGCATGGCGTTTTCACGAAAAAAATCAAATTAATTTGTGGTGTGTGCGTCAACCACCTTATTGGCACATAATTAGTCAAAGACCTAAGTGACCACCCTTCGGAACAAAACGAAGTCAGGTTGTTATTAATTAGTCGAAAATGTTTTCATCTCCACAACAACAGGGCTGTCTCTAAGGATAGCTAGGCGTAAAAACGAAATGGATAATTTGTCTGTTGCGGGTCTCAAAATTACATATAATATATTTTTTTAAATTGGTTAAAATATTAGAAGAAATTACGTAGAGTTAAGGGGGGTGGGCGTCGCTGATTAGGCTGTTTTTGTGACTTTTTGACGTGGTTTCTTGCTAAACTGGCTAATGTGGAATTGCCCAAACTTGCTCAACTTTAAAAAAAAAGTCTTCAAAATCTTTTCAGCACTAATAATAATTTGATGAAGTTCAACCTACGCCCACACAGAAATCTTGAAGAAACTTCTTCAAAAAAAACTAAAGGGCTATCTTCTCTTACAATTTTCAGCCATTTTTTTAATTTTTTTGGTGTCAGGCTCCAGTTCAGCCATACTTACAATCGATTGGAGCCAATTTTCTAAAAATTTAGCGAAAATTAGACAGAAAAAATTGTCTGCCAAAGCAAAATTTAGAAAAACTAGCGCTAATGGATTTTTTATTGCTGCACTGAAGCCTGACACAATTTTTTTTAAAGATTGCTTTAATTTGTAGGAGGTGATAGTATCAGATTACTATTAGTGCTGAAATTATCTTGAATATTTGTTCGTCAAGTTGAGCATGTTTGTGCGATACCGCTTAAGCCAGTTTATCGACAAACCACGTCGAAAAACTACAAAAACAGCATAATCAGCGACAACCACACTCTTAAAAGGAAACCAGCGTAGATGATTTAAATCATGCGCTGTGTTATTGTTTCATTATTTCATCCAAGTAGAACTTCCTTTGCAATTTGAAATAAAGCGCGTAACGTTGTTTTTTTACACGATATTTTGAACCAGTTCAATTTAATAGTGTTAACTCGTAGGGTCGCCTAAAATATTTTCTAAAATTGAAGTGAAATAATAAAAAAGGACTTTGTCAACTAGTTGGCTTGAAATGACTCTACGAGTTAAATATTCTATAATAGTGGACTGGTTTAATATTTCGTGTCTACAGGCCAGTTAAGGGTTTCATCGGATTTTTTAGCATTTGAATCCATTAAATAAAAATTTTTGTCGCAGGAGATCTTGACGGACAATATGTATGGATACAGAAAGTACCGCAGAACGTTTTTCATATTATTTTTCACGCAAAATTTAATAATTTGAAATGGCATTTTCGATCAAAAAAAAAGATATTTGGAATTTAGCTAGATGAGATAAAATGATCCCCATATCTAAATTGACCCCAATATCAGTTCGTTAAAAGAATCCAAGGTGGTCGAAAAAGACCGATAACAGCCTAAGCCAGTGAGCTTATAGTATTATTCACGGTTATTCACGCTTTACGACGAAATTTAATTTTGTTTCGGGATTGGTCAGGTAGTCGTTATTACCCTTGGCTTGATCAAGTCACACAAGCAGTGTTTGCTTTAGTAATTACCCCACGAGAATTAAGAGAAAACAAAGCGCGATAAGGTGGAATTCCCATGGAAATATTTTTTTATTATTAAAATAGGGCCATAAAATGACCGTTATATTTCGAAGTCGGTCGACCGTTCAAAAAAAGTTTTTATTTAGATCAATAAAAAAAATGAGATAATTAACAGAGCACTCGAAGTGGTACAGTTCACAGGAAATATTAAAATAAGTACAGCTAAGTTAGGGCTTAACGCTGTTTGAAGTTCTGAATTCGATGATGCCAATAATATGGTCCTACAACTTTCCATATTTCCTGTGAATTTTCTACATATCTACTAGGAAAAACAGTTATAAATGGAAAATAAAAATTATTTTAATAAAAAGGTTTTTTCATGTTATGTAATCATAAAATCATCTTATTTTTTCAAATTTGTCTATGATATATTAAAATTTAAATAATAAAGTGCCTCTTTAGTCCAATTAAGATTCCCGAAAAGTTTATATGGAACAAATCACGCCAAATAAAAATTTTAAACCAACTTTCATTCTAGATAAGCTGAAGTTTAAGTCGAGTTATTTACTTACAGTATGGATGAGGAGTATTATATTTTGTGCCGGGTCCCCCACGCGTCAATCATTGGCTCCCGTCAACCCGCGCTAATGCGATGAGCTTTCAAGCCGCACAAAAACTATTAGAAAAACTTAAAGGCAGCTATCTAAAACAATTTATTAGTTTTGTACAGTACAAGTTACTTTTAGTACATTTGTTTTACTTTTTAAAATTGTGCGAAACCGAAACGTTTAAGAAGTAATAAAAGTTTAGTTTCAATATTATAAATGATTAATATCGTTTAATGCTCAACTAAGACTATTAGTTGTCTTATTAGTTTGTCTATTAGTTTTATTTTTTTCAAATGTAACGCTTTAAACCGGGTTTTATAAACCCTGCCCCTCAATTTTGTTAGCTGTGATTTTCTGACTTTTGCTTTACATGGACAGAAATGCTAATGAATCCCCCCCCAAAAAAAAATTAGTGATTCTGAACGGATCTGGGTCAATATTTCAAAATCAGAGCTAATAATTTTAAGCATGATACAGTATCATTGATACCTATTTGTAGTTAATTTTTGATCTTCATTGAATCTGAAATATATCTGGCGTTTTAATTCCCATGGGAATTCCATCTAGGCCTTATTTATTCATTGGTTTCCGACGCACGTTGCGACCATGAATCAGGAACAGAATTGAAGAAAAAATCATCGGTTATAACAGCGATATGGATTAAGGGCCCTCGGCTGACAGATTGATAATACGAAATGCGAGAATATGATTGGTTGGCCGCTCAAATTTAAGCCGATCGCATTGACTTATTCTGAAATTTATTTTTTATACCCTAGGTTAGCTGTATTGAAATAGTGACGATCTGTCAGCCAACGGGCCTTAATCGATATCATGCTTAGGTTAAATAATGGGTGAATTAAAGAAAATAAAAGTGTTATTAATTCATTCCAGATAATCTTTCGAAGGATTTTCTTTTGACAAGATTATTGATTTTTCAAGTGATTTATTGCAACTTCATCTGATTATGTTTGAGTATTTTTTTTATTCTGTTAAGTTGACAAACACTCCTGGTCTTTTGAGATCTGGGGAAATATATCCAAAAGTTAAGCGTTTAGGAAAAGTTTTGATTTCAGGAAACTTATTTTAAGACTTCAAGTTGAAAAGTGGCTGAAATATACTACTACTAACAGATTCTGGCAAGCGATTTCAGCTCAAGCTAGAATCTGATCATACGCATACTGATTTGCTCGTGTTTAACAATCTAAATCTATCTTTTTTCAATTGTATTGAATAGGTATCAGTTAAGCTACGAGATAATGAGAAAAAATTCATTATTGAAATTTGCACGCAATTTAAAAAGTAAAGAAAAGAGCATAATTTTCTCACAGGTTGACACAAAAGTAATTTTTTTCGCTAATTTTGTGATAGTAGGCTTCATAATTGCACAATTAAAAAAGTTTTCCCATTAGTTACTATGTTTCGAAAATGATCGAATAAATCCTATGCTAAACACACTTTAGTGCTTTCTTTTACAAAAAAATGAGGGAGAATATCCTTTTCCTAACGGAACTCCATCTTAAAAATGCTTACTTTCTCTATAGCGCGTGTTCGAATTTCACTGATGTTGTCTAAGTGATTATCTCAGTGATTGCTTGAGTGATTACACACCGATTAAATTTAGCGGTCCCAATATCAAGCATCCTTTCCTATAATCATACTCAAGACAATCAGTAAGACAACATCATTGGGATTCGAACACGCGCTATAGAGATAGTAAGCGTTTTTGAGATGGAGTTCCGTTGGGAAAAGGATATATCTGAAAAAACATCACAATTTAACGCTTGTATGTGTACGGTATAAATCAAGATCAAAAATTCGATAAATTCACAAAGTAAGACGATAATGATGTCCTTGTTTCTTGAAAAAAAACTGTCATTTTCATAAAAGGGATTTGCTTTGCAAATTTTTTACAAGATTCTTGATTTATACCGTCTTTTTTATACCAAATCAATAGCCTTGTGAGAAAAAGAGAGCATTCTACATTTTGGGCTATAAGTTATAATCGAAGCTTTTATTTTTACTGAAAGTTTGAAAATAGTTGAGGGCGGTAGTACTTGCGTCAAAATAGCAATTAATCCTACGCAAGTTATTTTACATTATAATTTTAAAGAGTGCATTCAAAACGTTCAAAATTTGATACCCCTTTATTCAATCAGAAAAAAGAGAAATTCAGAATTGCACGAGTTTTACGTTTTTATAGTTTTTATTTCGAGTTAACAGTTTAGATGATAGCTCTGACCGCCCTTACAAACTCCCCAAATCTTTCAAAGTACTCAAAATTTGTACATACAAACAAATACAACAAGGGGTAATTTATAGGTTTTGATAGTTAAAATGAGAAAAAAATTAAAATCGTTTATTTTTTAGTTGCAGACATAACCCCAAACTGCGCACCAGTGTTTTGAAACACCGTTCGCGAAAATAATTAATTTTTTTTAAATTATTGTTGAATTCGAGAATATGACTTTTGTTTTGGTGTGCAAATTAAAAATTGTTCTCGTACACCAAATGTACATGGCGATAGAGAGCAAGACTGATTGTCTGTGAGACAGTTTTTTATGTTGTGGACCAATTGCGTTATAACTTATAACAAAGTTAATGTTTTATGGAGAGCCCATAAAAATGGTATATTTCTCATTTTCCCCTCTTATTTTTCACTTTCAAACCGTCTTTCCACAAATTCAAAACTTTGCCATTTCAGGACCATCTGCTAAAGAAAGGCTAGAAAAATATAATGTTAGTCCAAAAATTGACAGAAAGTCACAGAAACAAGTATTGGATTCATTTGTAGACACACTATCTGATATAGTTCTGGACACAAAGCTAAGGTACTTTCTTAAAAGCCAGCCTAGGTGTTAAAAAATGACAAAAGTTTTGAAAATTTTTGTTTTTTAAACTAAAGATTTTTAGTAATCACACGATCAAGGATGTATTAGGACAATTAAAGAGTAAATCTAAAAGGATTCGAATATCAGTATGTGGACATGTATTCGTCACCAGAGAAAGAACCCTAGAACAATACCCAAAAACCAGACTTTATGAAATGCTCAAAGGTAAAATAAAATTTTAAAAATGCCACATAGATTAGAACCATTTTCCGGACAAAAAAATCGAGAAAACATTTCGGAAAAATTGGTATTTTTTTAGTTGGTTATTTAAAAACTAAGGATTGTTCGCGAACAAAATTCGTGTCGGAGATATCAATTTACACTATAAGTTTGTGAGAACCCTAAAATGCCCCTAAGGCTAGGAAATTATCTTTTCAGACATGTTTCTCACAGAGCTGTTGACAGTTTATTAAATTCTTGCCATTAAAATTTTAGAAAATTGAAAATGCGCGTTTGACGGGTTCATTGGGATCTGTGGTTCAAAAAATATAGTGACTGAAATGTGAGTAGAAACATTAAAGAGGTGATGGTTTTGTGGAAAAATAAGGTGTTCTGGAACATAAGCGGATATTACTAAATGATCAAGAATAAAACGATTAGTGCGTGATCCTCGCGGTCTCGTGCGAAAATTGGTATGTCTCACACTAAATGGTGCCCAAAGCTGGAAATTGGAAGCTCTGCGCGCGGTTACCATTTCCACTCTAATTTATAATAGAATGCAATCTAATTTATTGCCGCAGAAGAGAAGATGGAATGTCCTGTTTGCGGATGAATTTACTATTTATCTATTTATATTTACTATAGTAATTCGAGGCATATCCTTTATCACTTTTTGTTAGATGCGTAGAACTCACTACTCCTTTTTAATGATGTGTGATGTTTAAAACGTTTGGCCGCTACCGCATTTCTAACCAAAATAGTGATAGGATTATATTGGTACCACCGCAGAGCTCCGATTTCAGTCTTTGGCGCCTGCTAGTGTGAGAACCGATTCCACGCACAGCCGCGAGATCATCACCAATCGATATTTCTAGACCGAATTTAATAATACTCTTATTTCCAAGAAATTTGTTTTTCATATGCACACAGGTACCCTTAACCCTTTGTGAGCACAGAGTGCCACAATTGTGGCTCCAGCATTACCTAAATATCATCGAAAAAAGACAAAAAACTGGATCGAAGAATCGTTTTGTTTCAAAACATCAATAAAAGAATTTAAATTCGGTTCAAGAATAATAATTTGAATTTTTCTTCGAATGTTTTGTTCCGGCATTACGCGGGAGTTGATTTATCGGGGATTTTTGAGTTATTATAAAAGTTGAATTTAACCATTTCATAACATTATCCACAGTTGTTATCTTTCAATTACCATATTTACTCGAAAATAATAGAAAAAAATGCCATTATCTGCTTTTATAGGGGAAAAATAAAACATTTTTCATTGCAAAATCCATGATTTTTCAAATAAAATTTTGATTCTATTTATATATATACTTTTGATTTTATGAGATATATAATCAAAGCGGACAAAACTATGACGTAGCCAGATTCTTGTGCATTGTTTTCAGACAAGAAGAATAAAAATTGTATGAGACAACGCTGTGTACCGTGTATCAACGTGATATGGTACATGTCTTGATTTTCTCACTAGTTTTCGTAGAACTTATAAATTAAATCAGAATATGAGAATGTCGATATGCAAAAAATATGACATTTCAACTTCCTGATGCAGACAAAATTGAAAATTCCAACTGCCTTAAGGTTTCTGGAACAACATTTCAAAGTAGAGCTCACAATTGTGGCTCTGGTGCCTTGGCGGAACTTTTTTTTATATGCTCACAAAGGGTGAGATATTTTCTTTAATATAAAAGACGTTCCAAGACTGAAAAGATTTAATTGCAAATTTTGATTGTAAAAAATACTAGATGATATTTATAATCTATTTTCGACCGCGGAATTTAACACCTTTGAACTTATCTCAAATTCTTTTTTGTTTTGAAAGAATGTCTCGATATAACGGAGTATTGTGCAAATTATCAGTCTTGCAAAATAGACGATATAAAAACTAGTTTGGCGGTCCTTTTCCCACATATTATTTTCCCGACCAAAGTGCCTTTCAGTAGTAAATAGGGTGTCCTCACCGTTTACATAACGACTTTTAGAAACGACTTATCCGATCGAGTTCTTAGATAGCTCAAAATATTTAAAAACTTTTTGAGTAAACAAATTGAGTATTTTTTCTATTTTTCAAAAATATTTGCGATTTATAATACGTTTTCTATCCCGCGATCCCATCCCCGAGATAGGTAAAACGGGATAAGAAAAAACGGGATAGGGATGGAAAATCGGCCGGGATGCATCCCTTTTGAAAGCCTGGTTAGAATCCTATGCATAAGTTATGATATTATTCAAAAATATCCGCTCAACCATCGAAAAAAATCAAATAAAACCTAAATATATCATGTGTTTTTCATTTTATTCAGGTGGATAGACAAAAATCTCTCGGGCATGCCGCAGTCTGGCACTCCAAGATTAATGCCTTGATATTCGTGGCACGAATTTCGTGCACTTTAAAAATACGTGATCGAGAATTCCTTATGGAGCGCTTCTTTTACTAGGGAGCTAGGTTGTTCGAGGTCAGCCCAGTCTTGTTTTTTCTGTCGGAATGACTCGAAAGTAAACTTATACGATAAATAAATTAATGTCATTAATTTAATAACTTGAAAATATCTAAAATTCTTTATTAAAACCAGAAACTAGACACACTTGAGTTTGAAGTGATTTTAGGATATTTTATGATGTTCAAAGTTTGATTAAATTTAAATAATTTACTTAATCCGTCCGTTATTAAACTAGAAAGATCAATTGAACTCTACTCAAGTTAGGAACTCTTCCTAATTAGTAGCCAACATATAGACAAAAAGATTTACACTAGACTAAGTACTGCCCAAATAGCGCCTTGATCTATGCAGAATCCGAAAACAAGACGTTGAAAATTAATTAACTGTACCTATTACAGTACTATTTGCAAAATTTTTTTAAATCACAAAATAAACCTTCATCGTGATCAGAAAAAAATCCTAGACATTTTTCCATAATCATAGCCGAAAATGAAACACGTGACCGTAATATTAAGGAATAAAGGTGAAAGAGTAGTACTGTTTTTTTCAAAAATAGCTTAAATCAATTTTGAAAAATGAAGTGGTCTTTAGAAGTTAAAGAACTTTTCTCATTTACCCAAAGCAAAAAACGATCACGGACTTGCACAATAGAGAAATAAGGTTGGTAGAAAAGTGAACAAATAGTGATCAAAAGTACGCTGGAAAGTTTTTGGGCCAAATAAACACCTTAATTAAGAAGTTTGAACATAAAAATAGTTTCCAAACACGGTCACGTGATCTATTCGTAGAAAAATAAGAGATATGTAATATCACGATTACTAAACCTATTTTGTGATTATTTTCGTCACCGTAGAGTAGTACGAATAATGAAATGACCGCTAACTGAGTATAATATCACACAAACTACCAAGACAGAGCAAGAAGGTTTTGACGTAATATGAGTACTTTTATCAAAAAACTGTATATTGGTACATGTATTTTTTTCCAAAAAGTAACTCAAATCAATGCGAAGACCCCCTTAAAGAACGTAACGAATTTCTAAGACTTAATGCATTACAGTATGGCCTCGGTTTAAATAGAGCATTCCTAGAGGTCACACTTTGAAAAAAAATGATATACATGAGACGCCTACGCAATAGAAAGATATCACATATTCACAAACAAAATATATTCACAACAAATTTAAGAGTCATATTTACTAGAGAATTCTGTAAAAAACAATAAATTATGTTAGACAGACCGGATAGAAAAATATTTTGAAGTTTTATATGGGGTAATTGCGAACATAAAATTGAAGGTTTAATTTCATCTATTATTGCACTGAGTTACAACAAAGGTAATTGGCAACTTTTTCTTTCTTATCCTATTAAAGTGCCTTTAATTCGTTTTAAATTTTGTTTTTGTTTTTTTAATATGTATAGCAATATTGGCTGAATTAAATTTTAAGCTATATGAAAAATGGAAGTTGATAATGAAACTTTGCAATATGGCCGATTTAAAAGTGAGGCAACTAGTTGGCTAAATCGAGTCTGGTACAGATTCATGTCTAAAGTCTACGAGGACGGGACGAGTCACGGACGTGTTTGAGACTGTATGCACATAGTATCGATACGGGGCTCTTGTCACTTTATTCTAGATGTTTTTGGCTCTAAATTTATTAAATAATTCGGCTTTGAAAACAAACTGCATCTGACTACTCTTAAATTAGCTCAATATCTGTGAACGAAAAATAAAAATGGTCCAATCCGACATTAATTATTCGAAATTAATTTTAAGAAACAACTAAATATTAAACCAATTTCAGAATTCTCAGAAAAAACGTCATCGGACCAATTTTTTTATTTTATGATCAACTCCCGTATGCCGACAATCCCGGACCCGTATGTGTCTTATTTGCCACCGTGGCTTTGCGTTTTAATCAATCATATCCTTTATATCCTTATATTAATCGAATTCCATTTTAACATATATTTTTCATGGTCATCATATTATTTCAAAGTAATTCTCTACACTGTAGAGCTACAGGTCCTAGATAAATACAATTTGTTAAAAACAATTATAAAAAAGTCACAAATGAGAAGAGAGAAAATTAAAACTTGCTCATTTTGCCCGATTCTCACAAAAATGCATAACTAACACGAATTTAGGGTGAATTGAGAATTTTCAATCAATAATATCAAACCGCTACGAGCATATTTGGTCAAATATGAAAATAAAATGAATTTTTTCAAAATTCTCGGTAAAAGTAGACTTTAAATGTTCAATAAACAGTATAATTGAAAATGATACTCTAATATATCGTTCAACAAAAAATTCCAGTTGCTAACTTTCTAAACGTTTTGATAATTTTTAATACGACTAGCTGTATGAGTATAACATATTTGAAGTGTCACAGAAAAATAAATTAACAGAAATTATGGTTGAATGGCCGTATCTATTGTCGACATTTTCAATAAATCATAATATGGACCAAAAATTCTGAAACATTAAAAAACACGCCAGTGTCTACGAGACCAAAAAAATAATTTTATTTTTACAATCAAGCTCGAGATTATAACGAGATCACTGAAATTTAAATTAACTTTGATACGTCAATTTGCATCATTTCGGCCATACTTGATTGTTATCGAGTATAAATTAATTGAATCAACGAATAGTATCGAAAAAGAGGAATTCTAATGTCACATATATGAGAACCATTGGATGCCTATGCTAAGGATTTAATAGCATTCAGAGTTTTTATGTATATTATTTTGCTAGTTGAAGTTCTCGATATTATCATGTAGTGGCTAGAAAGAAAAATAAT
>SCLH01000277.1:663158-677914 GCA_004367855.1 Oikopleura vanhoeffeni | reverse complement strand
GAGTTTGAACATAATAATAATTTTCCAAAGACACGTCACGGTTATCTTATTTTTCCGAGAGAATAGATTTATTTATAACATATTTTAAACCTTAATTTTTGGGATTATTGTCAGTCACGTGATTTTATTCAGACTTTCATGTGAATGAGAAAAAGTCTTAAAAATTTGAAGTTGACCCTGGAATGTTTTTGGGACCGTAATTATGATACTTTTATCAAAAAACTGTATATTGGACATTGTATTTTTTTCCAAAAAGTAACTCAAATCAATGCGAAGACCCCCTAAAGAACGTAACGAATTTCTAAGATCTTAAGCATACAGTATGGCCTCCGGTTTAAATAGAGCATTCCAGAGGTCAACACTTTTGAAAAAAAATGATACATGAGACGCCTACGCAATAGAAAATATCACAATATTCACAAACAAAATATATTCACAAAAATTCTAAGAGTCATATTTACTAGAGAATTTCTGTAAAAAACAATAAAATTATGTTTAGACATGACCGGATAGAAAAATCATTTTGAAGTTTTATATGGGGTAATTGCTGAAACATAAATTAAGGTTTAATTCATCTCGATTATTTGCACTGGAGTACAACAAAAGGTAATTAGGCAACTTTTTCTTTTCTTATCCTTATTAAAATGCCTTTTAATTCGTTTAAATTTTGTTTTTGTTTTTTTAATATGTATAGCAATTGGCTGAATATTTTAAGCTTATATGAAAAATGGAAGTTGATAATGAACTTTGCGTAATATGGCCGATTTAAAAGTGAGGCAACTAGTTGGCTAAATCGAGTCTGGTAGGGTACAGATTCATGTCTAAAGTCTACGAGACGGACGAGTCTACGGACGTGTTTGAGACTGTATGCCATATCGATTACGGGGCTTCTTGGTCACTTTATTCTAGATTTTTGGCTAAAATTTTTAAATAATTCGGCTTTTGAAAACAACTCATCTGACTACATTCTTAAATAGCTCAAATATCTTGTGAACAATAAAATAAAAAATGGTCCAAATCCGACCATTATTTCAAATTATTTTAAGAAAAACTAATAATTAAACAATTTCAGAAATCTCAGAAAAAAAACGTCTATCGGACCAATTTTTTTATTTTATTATCAACTCCCGTAGTGGCCGACAATCTCTGGACCCGTAGTGTCTTTTTGNCATCCGTGGCTTTGCGTTTTAATCAATCATATCCTTTATTATCCTTTATATAATCGAAGATTCATTATTAACATATATTTTTTCAATGGTCATCATATTATTCAAAGAATTCTCTACACTGTAGAGTCTACAGTCCTATAAATACAATTTGTTAAAACAATTTATAAAAAGTCATCAAATGTGAATAAGAAAATTAAAAACTCTCTCATTTTTGCCGATTCTCACAAAAAAGTGCATAACTAACACGAATTTAGGGTTAATTTGACATTTTCAAATTCAAAATATTAAACCGTCACCAATTTGGGTATCAAATATGCAAAAAAATGAATTTTTTTACAAAATTCTCGAGTAAAATGACTTTTAAATTGTCAATAAACAGTAATTTGAAAAAGTACTCAAATAACGTCAAAAATTCCAGGGTCAACTTCAAACGTTTTGTAGAATTTTTAAAGACAACTGTATGGTATACATATTTTAATTCACAAAAAAACAAATAACAGAAATAGGTTTAATTGGCCGATTCTGATTGGTTTACATTTCAATAAATCAAAATTGGACCAAAATTCTGAAACATTAAAAAAACAGCCAGTGTCTACGAGACCAAAAAAATAAATTTTATTTTTAGACAAATCACGGGCCGACGATTATAACGAAGACACTGAAATTTATTACTTTGATCGTCATTTGCCATCATTTTCGGCCATCTTGTATTTTTATCAGTATAAATTATTGAATCATCCCGATGTATCTGAAAAAGATGGAATTCTAATGTCACATATATGGAGACCATTGGATGTGCCTATGGCTAAGGGTTTTTAATCATTCAGCATTTTTATTGTTATTATTTTTCTAGTGAAGTTCTTTCTTGAGTATTATCATGTAGTGCTAGAAAAAAAATATCATACAATATTAAATCATATCTAAGATTGAGATCCCGAAGCCTTCAGTCTTGCGTTCGCGTTTGAACTTAATTTCGAAGCTCTTATTCGTCAACTTCGTTACATCCGGTGCTCTCATTGGTCAAACGCGGATCAAACGCTAACGCGAAACTAGGGGCCTAGGGATACCAATCTTTCATATCACATGATATGCTATTGTATAAAATTTTTAAGCGCCAAATAATAATATGAATCATATTATATGATACATTTGATTAGTTTTTGAAAAAATATACTATCATTTTAAATGATTCATTTTGGTTGGAAAAACCCATTTCTAGAAATTTTTGTGGAAGAAGTTATTTTTTTTGGGTTAGACGACCTTATATTGGAGCAGGAAGAATTTATAAATGGAAAGCCAAAAAGTCAAACTTGCTGTAAACCTGCTACAAGAACCTATTGTATTGCAGCTCGTGAGACCGTGTGGAAAACGTTTGAAGAACCTGAAACCGGTGTTTTAGGAAACAGGTTTATTATAAGACGAAATCTTAATTTTTCGTAAATCAAAAGCTTGGTGAAAATAAAAATTTTGGTGCTTTGATTGAAAATTTTTAATCTTACAACTTTTGCTCTCTATAGTCTTTAGACTATAGATTACTCATTTACTTAAAACTTTGTGTTAACTAAATGATTTTATTATAAACTGGAAATAGCAAAAGTTATAAATGTATCTTCGATATTCTTTATTGTTCTTTCTACTATAAGTTTTTGCCTAGAAACAATGCCCGATTTTCACAAAGATAATTGCTATAACCGAACTATAAATGGTGTGACAAGGAGTTACGAAAGACAAGATTACGACCCATTAAGGTAATATCTAACAGCTGAGCTTTTGCCATATTGTCATAATTTATAACTCATAAGTAGCGTCAGATCCAAATAACGAAATTTTGTGACACAAGATGTCTTTTTATTTACAAATGGCGTCAAAAATTTTTGTAATCAATTCTATAATCTTCGTCAGAAAATTTTTGCACTCCGTTCAAAAAAGTTATAAATTGAGGGTGCTGCAAGCTGATGCAGGGATTTTTTTTTTATTAGGAAAATATTGACAATTTTTGTTGAAATTTCTTTATAAATGGAATATCTTCGGTTTCATTGTTCAAGGGTCGAAGATCAGATTGAGTTAAATATTAAAAATTACTTAGCGTCTATGAATCGTTCGATGGTCTAGTGGTTAGCAATACTGGTTTTTGAGCTGAAGATATCGGGTCCTAATCCTGATAACCCCCTTTTAAATTTTATAAATTTCCATAATCAATTTTAGTTTCATAAATAAGGTCATTTGAAAAGTAATTTATTTCAAATTGATCAATCAGATGACATTTTTTGAATAAATAAAAAAAATAATATATGGTGTTTTAAATTTGAACAACAAGTTAACTGACAATTTTAAAAAATAAATTTGATAGCCAACAGCTTTAACTGTAGACTTGATTTCTGGCCATCCCAGCTGCATTCTAACTCATCTTAATTGCATTTTAACGGACGCTTAATCATGTAAATGACAAACAGGTTAATAACAGTTAATATGAACTTAAAACAAAGTGACATTTGTGGCGTTTTTTTTTAATTTTTTTACTGTTTAACAGTAATGTCGTAAGTTTTTAAATTTGGAACACCGAATAACAACTTCCCGTGATCAGAAAAAACAAGTCTTTTTATACTTATGCACAGCCAAAAAATGATACGTGAACCGTATAGTTCAGATAATAGTCGGCATAATAGTACGTTTTTGTTGTTCAAAAATTGCTTTAAATCACTGTTTTTGAAAAAAGTGAAGAGGTTCTTTAGTAAGTTTTTCAGACTTTTTTACATCACATCAAAGTCCGCAAAACGATTACGTGACCTTCAAATTAAGAAATAAGGTTTGGTTCAATACATGTCTCAAAAATACGTACTCAATTAGGTGACGCGAAAATTTTTGAGGTATAAAAACACATACTATAGACTTTGAACATAACAGGCATATTCCAAAAACGGTCACGTGATCTTATTTTCAAGATAATAAGGATTTATTTATGACATAATTTCAAACCATTATTTTTGGAGTTATTCGTCAACGTGAATTTTCATTTGGACTTTGGTATAAGAGAACGAAAGTCTTAAAAACGTTTTGTAAGTTGCACAACAAATGTGTTTGTACGGGTAAGTTGGAGTACATTTTTCAAATTACCCGTAATATGGTGTACTGTTTATTGCAAAGACATTTATCTGAGAGCTTGTAAGTACCTCAAAAGAATCGGAGGTCGACTTTTTTTTATGAAAATATAAGCATACTCTGGTCAAGATTATGTTCTGGAAAGGCGCCAGAGAGCAAAATATCCCCGTGAAATTGATCCATTTTGCTCTCTAGTGACCTTTAGGGTACTAAATGTACCCTTAGTTTAATATGGTTCATGACAGCAAGTTGACCCTTCCGATTATATTTGGTGGTATCTCTAGTTATACAATGATGATTGACAATTTGACCTCTTGATACCGAGAAACTAAAACTATTCAACAAGCAATTTAAGAGCCATTTTACTAGAGCTTATTTGTAAAAAAACTTATAATTAATTTTAAACAGACGATAGTAAATATAGCTAAGTTTAGATATGAATTAGTTCAATATATAAATAAAGGTTTAATTTCACTTTATTATTGCAAACTATTGTTGTGAGAGACTGGAGGGTCATTTTTCCAACTTTTTATCTTATATTATCCCCAATTAAATGGTTTTATGCCGTTTAAAAAATTGTTTTTTTTTTTAATGTGTACAGAAAAATATGCTGAATTGTATTTAAAGACTATATAAAAAACTATTTAATAATGAAACTGTTGCGTAATCCGAACGAACTGCCTGTAGTGGTAATTTTTATGTAATCGTCGTTATGGTTGTAATTTGTATTGACATAATACAAGTGTCAGCAGATCTTCGAGGATATGACTTATTTTAAGAATGATCAGCTAGATGGCAGAAATCAAGTCGGGTACGAGAACTGATTTTAATACGTGACTCGAGTTAAGAAGATAATCGGCCACAAAGAAGTGTTTTTTAAAACATTAGTTCTGTCAATTCGTAATGTTGCCCTATAGATTTCTTTGAGATATCTTCTACGCTGAGAGCCGAGCTAGAATCTTATATTTGTTGTGTAAAAAAAAGATGCAATCAAAAGTGACTCTCCGGACTTGCGTGTTTTGTACCGCACTGGTTCACACATTTCTGAATCAATCAATTTCGTCAGCAAACATATTCGGATCTGATCTTCATCAGGGCTAGTNAAAGATAATAAAAAAAATATGTTAATAATGAAACTTTGCGTATATCGAAGAACCTGCCTAGTGTAATTTTTATGTCAATCGTCTTTGTTTTTATGTTGTTATTGACATTAAAATTACACTAGGCAGGATCTTCGATATATGGCTCGATTTTTAGAATGACAGCTAGATGGCAGAAATCAAGTCTGGGTACAGACTCATTTTTAAAGTCTACGAGTTAAGAATAAACGGCCCAAAGAATGTTTTTAAAACCATTAGTTCGTCAATTCGTAATGTTGCCCTAAGATTTTCCATTTTGAGATATCTTACGTGGGAGCGCTAGCAAATTTCTGTAATCATTTTTGTTAAAAAAAACGTGCACAAAAGTGACTCTCCGGAACTTGCGTGTTTTGTAACCACAAGGTTCAACCTTTCTGAATCATCAAAATTTTCGCTCAAGCAAAATATTCGGATCTATCTTCATCAGGCTGTCACCTGACTCGGCCAAAACGGAAACAAAGACGGTCACACTATGCATAGATATCATATTAAATCAACAAAATTGATAGTTTCGCCATTTTATTTGACTCCATTCGATAGGTGACAGCCTAATCTTCATTAATTTTAAATAAATATATTTTATGGTCACTACTTTTCAATATTTACATAATGTTAAATTTAAAAAAAACCCTCACTATGCCGCCAATAGCAAACACCCTTACAATGACGCGAATAGGCAACACTCTTGAGTCAAGAGTCTTGACAACAAGCTCGTCTGTTACCTATTGCAATACCCCACTGTATTCCGATTTATATGAAAATTATTCAGCAAAACGTTTGGGTTCTGGATTATCGAAACATTGTGTATTATGTTTTTCACCATTGAATATTGCCTCCGTTTCTGGGCCTCCGTTGACCGTTTTATATTCTTTCGAGGGCTAATGAATCTTATCGATTTGTCGGCAATCGCTCCTTATTACGTGGTTTTAATTTTTCAAATGACAATAACTGACGATTCGATTGGTCTTTGCGAATCGGCACCGACTTTGGGACCGGTAGTTTGTGAACCGGTAACTTCAATTTACTCATCTTACCTTCTTTTATCTGAACACCTACACTTATAACGTTTTATGAAAAGAAGAACGTTGGTAAATACTTTTATTCAGATCCAGCGGAACTTTCAACTTTAATTATTAATGATTTATACAGAAAACTCAGATATAATTATATGTAGCCCTGGATTTAACTCCAGGACCCCTGGATCTAGAACACATACATCAATATCATTTTTTCCACGAAACAACTTCCTGATAATTTATGTTATACACAGGCACGTGCCTACGGATTCCTATGGTATATTTTTTAAATTTTATCGTTAAATTTATGTACTGACCTTCATGAAAGACCAAAAACAAGAAAAATTCACGTGCTAGCAAGTTCAAGCTAAATTTTTTTCGAGAATTAAGGTCAAAATTGGGGTTTTGAATATTTTGACCTTAATTCTGGGAAAAATTCACCTACACAATTTTTGAACCAATTTTTTAGAAATTTTTAATGATATTTACTCTTAATCTGAAAAAGTTCCCGGTGATGAAAATAAACAATAATTTATATTTGATATCAAAACTTAAATTCAATTCAAAAAATAAAATTTTGATAACAGAATAATTTGACCACCAGATGGCAAAAAAGTTATTTTTTCCAAAAAATTGAATTTATTATGCTTTTTCATACGGAATGCCATTGGTTCATTTTTTCGAGATTCACTCTAGATTTTAGTTTTATCGTGCGCAACCCTAATTATATCACGGCTGTTATGCAGTATACGGTTTACTGTATACCACACGGTCAGTGCATAACGGTCAAAGCTCTTGAGTTCGAATCCCAGTGCTTTAAATCATTTATCTGGAAATAGACCTGTTTTGTAAAACTTATACAAATAATATATTATTACAAATAATTTATGTAAACCATTCGTTATGAATTAGCAGCAATTTAATGTCGGTTTAACTGATATGCTCAGACTGTGACGAACGGCAGTGAAATATTTTACGAACAGTAGAAGTTTGTGGGTGCAGCAAAATTAAATTCATAATTTTATTTATACCAAACCTAATTTCTTGAAAAACAAAATCAAGTGATGTTTTTGAACAATGTTGTAATGTTAAAAACTCTTAGTTTTTGTAAATTATCACCCTAAATTTTTTTCGAAAATTTATTTCTTAATTATAAGGTCACGTGTTTTTGAACTTTGCTGTAATGGCATTTTCGTATCATCTTAAATTTGAAAGTGTTCAGTTTATTCTCACGTAATCACGTCTCAGTATATTTCAGTCGTATAAAACTTATATTTCCCTAGCACCCCAAAAATTTCCACCCACAATTCTCTTCAGTTTTTCACATTTCTTAAATGAGTTATCTGGAATCCAGATTCTGGATTTTCACTTCGCCTGAAAATTTTAATGCACCCAGACAAACTTTCATTTTTGATGGTAAATTATTTGCTAATTATTTTTTGCACCGTTTTCACGAAAAATTCTAAAGGAATTTTTGAAATTTTGTTAATACTTTTTTCCAAAAAATTATTTAATTTTATTCAGATACCACTGATTCATGGACAAGAAGGTTCGTTTCTATACTTTTATGAAAAATAGTTGTAGAAATTTTTTAGTTCGTCATTTTTAATGATAAAACATTTTGGTTTTATCGTTAGCATGTTTTGTTTTTCGCTTGTAGTTTATTTTCATTAGATTTTGAATGGTCGGTTTTAGATACGACCTTTTAGTCTCAGATCACTTATTTTTATATCAACGAACACACTTTGTGGGAAAATAAACAAGATTTCGAGGAAAAAAAATTCAAGAAAGTCATGGCTCGTGAGGTTCTGTGACAAAGAGAACGGTAATCCGCCTGATTTTTATCGGTCTGATTTTTAATCCGTCTAAATTTTATTTTCTAGGTGTCTGTTTTTAGAAAATTTTTCTAGAACTTAAGATTTTGTCAACCTTGACAAGCACAAAAGTAAAATTTTATGTAGAATTATTTAGAAATTTAAGTACTACGGTATACCGCGGTATACTTTATCCTATATTAAAATTTTAGAAAAACTGGGCTGATTAAAAATTTGGAGGATTAAACTTCTTTCATGCGATACCATAAATTACGAAGATGACCAAGATTTTCTGAGTCAACCACAAATAGCGCAAAGAAAAACACAACTTGTAAATATTGTAAACAATCACATGAGTTAGCTACAGCCGATTTGTGATTTTTTTCATAAAATCTTGATTGTCGCCCACGAAGAATGCTTAAAAAATAACAAATCTGAGACTATCGATTTTTTGACACTAACTTTTCATGATTGTATGCTTTATTCGTAACGCCTGTTTTATACTCACAATCGTTAAAAGTACCTCTAGCACGAGCTCGAACGCTGACAAAGCTACGTTCTTGATGGTTTTAAGGGTAATTCGGCTGGCTCGTATTGTAAGAATAGCAAAATTAAGCTGGGGATTGTCAATAATTTAGAATGAACTTTGTAGCTTATTTTTATCGTTTTCTGAATAATTTACGCGCAGCAGCAGTTTCAAAACCAAAAGCTTTAATTTGTGTAACTCTCTAGCGCCATTTTAACAAATTTTGGACATTTGTAATCAAAAAACAATTTGAATGTTCGAATGGTCCGAAAATTGTTATCTATAGTTTCAAGCCATTTTTGACTTTTTGGAATTGATTGCTTCAAATTAGTAGATTATCGGATCATTCGAAATTTCTTGTCAAATAAAGGAGACTAGTTGGTCGGGTATTTAGAATTCATACCATATCCTTACATGAATTATGATGTCAAAGTGCCTATGCATACAGTATGCGATTAAGCAAGCTGCCAGTTGGTGTGGTAGTTACTGCCTTATGAACGAGACTGTCTTGTGCTCGGCACTTTTCGAAGACCAATATTTCATATATGTCTATAATAGATAATTTACGATACTTGCTGGGCCTTTTTAGCTTTAATTTTTATATAAATCGGCTTTTGAAAAAGACTCATCTGATTAAGTTTTAGATAGCTCAAACTGAGCACAAATATCTAGTGAATAATAAATTAATAAATATTGGTCCGATTATCGGACCCTTTTTGTTTTTGTTATTCTGAGATTACTGAAATTGTTTTATTGTCATTTAAAAAAAAATGGAAACAATGGTCTGATTCGGACCATTTTTTTTCTTTTGATATTTGTGCTCAGTTTGAGTTATCTAAAAACTCAATCGGATGAGTAGTTTTAAAAAGCCGAATTATATAAAAATTGTGGCTAAAAAGGCCCAGCAAGTTTAGATATAATATATTTAATATTGGGATCTCTGGGCCTCGGGATTCGCGTTCAACCAATGAGACCACCGGATATGACGACGTTCACTAATAAGAGCTTCGAAAACAAGTTCATACGCGAACGCGAATTGGAAGGCCTAGATATCCCAATCTTTGATATGGGACCCCCCGTAGCGGTTTTGTAAAAAATCGCATTTTTACGTAGTCTCAAAACGGTCAGTTTGACCGAATATTTATGAATAATTGAAACTTATTATTTCTAAAAAAACTTTTTTTGTGGTCTCAAAATTTTTGAATTTTGTCGATCCCTTATTCAAGCAAACATTCCCGAAATTTGGCTACTCTAATCAAAACCATGGAAAAATCACTGAGGGAGCTAAGTTTTCTCATGCTGTTTTTCATTGTTTCAATGATTTTATTCTCGACTTTTGTATATTTTTGTGAAGTCGCTGAAAATTCCGCCATGTTCCCCTCGATCCCAAGCTCATTTTGGTGGGCAATCGTCACGATGACAACCGTTGGATATGGAGACACATATCCGATCAGTCCCTTGGGCAAAGTTGTCGGATTCTTTTGTGCCATTTGTGGAGTATTATGTATTGCCTTACCAGTGCCAAGTATTGTTTCCAATTTTCATAGAATTTATCAGGTTAGTCTCGCGCTTTTATACCTAATAAGGCGCTCTTGAGGGCCACATTACGTCGTGGCAAAAATTGGACTAAATTTCTGACCCAACCTTCTGTTTTGATATTTTGGCCACTTTGACATGCCGTTTTGTACAGGCAACTTTAACATGTCATTTAACTTGCCATTTAAACCACTTCAAAGGGGTTGTAGGTGTAGATTGCAAGCAATTTTATTTGATCAATTATCTCGTCATGAATCATGACTCATGATCCATGAGGCAGTTACGAATAACACACAAATTGATACTGTATATCATATACAGTATATATACAGTATATCCCTTCATCACACTTTGTTAAGATCCCGGCCTTGTTTGGTAACTAGCTGGCTGAACTATCTCACTCACATACTATTTTGCACTACGTTACCACACAGGGCCGGAATCTTAACAAAAGTGTGATAAACGGATATGGATTACCGACCCTCAGAGTACAGAGCCTGAATATTTGAATGATACAAACAACGCAAGATATTAGGACCCAATCAAAACCCTGGATTTGCGGAAATAGGCCGATTCATGGTCAGATTAAGAAAGGATAACCAATAAAATGCTCAGATTTCGCATTTTTCAAATATTCAGGATCTATACTCTAAGGGTCGGTAATCCATACATTATTTTTTTTTTGAAATTTGGACGAATGAGATTAATTTAATAATGCCTCCAATTTTAGCTTGTTTTTTCTTGACATTAATCCAATAACTTTTAAAATTGTCAACTAACTTTAGCAAGGTTTTTAGGTACTGACAATATTACTTATTATCAAAGTTTCTGTCTATGATTTTTCATAAATTGCTTAAAAAATAACGAAAAAATAATTAAGTTTGTTACTTTCTGTAATTCAAAAGACCTGCTCTTTCTCAGATAGACTTACTGCCACGCCAGAAATAATCTCAATTTAACATCGCCTGCAAATTTCGAACCATGGAAAAATCACTGCGGGATCAAAGTTTTTCATGCTGCTTTTCGGACCATTTAAAACCTATTTGAGCCATAATATCTTCTACCAAATAGTTGTTTCTGAAAAATTTCAGTCGAAGTGGTCAATCAAAAAGTTATATCCGCCAAACCTCTTCTCAAATTTCTTCGCCAGAGTTAACATTAAATTTTTTAGGAAGATCAAATCATGAATCCTCACGGCAACTTTCATTACAAAGATGATAATGAAGAAAAAAGATGCAAGGTCGGTTTCGTTAAATTTGTATGTTCTTCAAATTTCAGGCTTTATTTATTTCAAAACCTGTTTCATTTTCTAAAATATTTCTCGAAACCGTCAAATAGTTACGAAAGAAATTTCTTAATGATGTTTAATCATTTTTATTGTGCGAAAAAAAGTTCAAAAGATCAATCAAATATATTTAATAATTGTAATTAAAGAAGATTACCACAAGTTCTAAAATCTGTTGAAACCTTTTCAAAAATATATATTTAACCATATTTAAAAAGTTTTGCAAAACTGTTTACAGAATGGTTATCGGTAGAAATAATAATATGCAACAAGGGAATCCAGAGATTAAATTTTGTTTCCAAAATCGTTTTTATTCATAGCTCTAAATTGGATTATCTTATTTCATAAACGGTATCACATAAATTCCATTATGTAAAATTTTTGACGTACATTTTTTAAGTTTTTTGAAGCATTAAGTATCTGTTTCAGGTTGAGGCATGCGTAGGTTTAACACCGGAATACTGGGCTTTAAAAATTAAAATATACTTTTTTATTTATCCATAAATATCATAGAATTCCAATGCTGAAAAACCTGTAACACCCCAATCTCTACTTTGGTTTTTAAAGGCATCCATCATCTCCAACAAAAAAACCGTAGTACGAACTGTAGGTACCAAAAGAGAAATTTCGAATAAGCAACTTTTGAAGTGAAAATTTTTGATATTTCTTTAAACATCATCTGGTGGAGTAAAGAACATTTTTTTACTTCCAAAAACTGCAAAATACCGGTATTTTGCCGAATAACAGTAAACCGGTAAAGCAATAGCAAGCAAAAATTTGTCCTTTGAGTTTTTTTTAGTTGGCAGTTTAATCCAAAAAACCTTTCTCGGTGTAGTCTAGTTTTCCCGAAATCGTCATGGGTAGGGTCGATACCTTAAAAAAACTTACTTAAAAGTAAGTAGAATGACTCTACTTAACCCTTAGACTATTAATAGACTGAAAATTGGTCGATAGAATACTCTACAGATTTTTGCATGAAATTTCAAGATAGTTGGCCGAGAAGTATTCAAAAGTATTAATTTTCTATCAGAAATCCTTCACACGTTATTTTATCTTTTTGGCGAATTTTCTAAAATTCATCTACATATGTATAACGCCGATTCCTAAAAACTGACTATCAGAAAAATTTGAGAAAAACATCTCGTATAATTTTCAAAATACTATTTATTGAAGAGATGACAGAAAATGTAACGCAGAATAAATGAATTTAACGCAATTTTTATGTATAATACTAGTTTGGAGATATCATTTAAAAAGTGAAGAAAAACAGAAACTTAATTGCAAAGAATTGTAGACGCATTTTTATTCGTAAGGCCCATTTTCATCCTACATAAGGTCTCATCGACACATGTACCCGTGCATTTTTGAATTGATGATTTCTGGTAGTATTTATTAAATAATACTCTTTCGAACGAATCTGTTGACTCTCCATTTTTGCCATTTTAATAATTAATTCAGACCACTCTTTGGTGAAAGGTCTTTTTAGACCATAAGGGCTTGATTTAGTTTCAGAATATTCATGTTTGAAAAACCAAGTTCTTCGTCAGCTGGAATGTGCACATTCGCAGTAAAAGTATGATGGTCATTATTTAGGATTAAATAGTTCATTAATGGGGTGGTTCTAGGTTAAATGATGAAAAAGTTTTGTTGTCGAATTCCAGAACAAATATACTGTGGTTTCGTCATACAGCTGAGATTTTGCCATACTGTCCGTTGGTTTTGTGGCCATATCAATATATTTATTACTTTTCAAAAATTACCTAAGAACCAAACCAAATTTTCGGAATCAATTTTTCAGTAATTAAAATTAATTTTGGCTGAAAATAATGAAAATTTTACGAAAAGCAGGTACAATGCCTTAAATGTTAGTTAGCTACAAAGCGAACGAATTTCAAGCAATCCCAGCGTTTTTTTTAAATTATGTAGTGCTACGCGTGTGTTTCAATTTAACTCCCGTAGTGTCTTTTGCACCATCCGTGGTGCAAAGGCCTTTAATTCGCAATTTTAGGACCCTTAAATCATCTGTATATAATTAAAAATTTACAAGTGGATGGATCGACTATTTGGCATATAATTGACGTTTTGTGCGTTTTATTTCGAACATTTTTATTGTATTACAGTACTTTATTTTGTAAAAAAAATATTAAAATCATCAAAAAAAGCCTTTTGAACGGGCATCAGAAAAGGTCTAGAACTTTTTTCCCATTACACCATAGCCCCAAAGATGCAATCACGTGATCCGTATATTCAAGGAATAAGTTGGTAAGTAGTACTGTTTTTTTTTCAAAAATTACTTAATCAATTTTTTGAAAGAAGTGATAGTGGTTCTTTTAAAATTTTTGACTTTTCTCATTACACCAAAGTCCCAAAACAATCACGTGACCTTCATGAATTAGGAGATATGAAACGTTTTGGTTTTCAGGTAAACAAATAGTGGATAAAAATTACGCTGCGGAAAATTTTTGGGCCAAAAAACAACCTAATTTCAAGAGTTTTGAACATAATGATATTTTCCTGATGAACACGTCACGTGATTCTTATTTTTCGAGAAAAAAGGGATTAATTTTATGCACGTATTCCAAACGCTTATTTTTGAATTATTGTCACGTGATTGTTATTCGGACTGTGGTTGTAATGGAGGAAAAAGTTTTCTTAAAAATACGTTTGAAGTTGCCCTGGAATTTTTGTGACGTAATTTTTGCAGTTACTTTTTTAAATCTACTTGTACAATTGATTTTTTTTTTCAAAGTAACTCAAAATCACGTGGAGATCCTTCTTAATTAAGGATCGTCACGCGGAAGTCTATAGCTATGCTGTTAGTTTTGTTTCATTGTGCCACTCGTGTTTTTAAAAATAGAGTTCATGTTTCTAGAATGTTCCAATACTTGCATGGCTCGTTATATATGGGATTGGATAATGGTATATTGGTGATGCTGTGGAGTCGACCTGAGAAAGAAGAGAGAAATTAATCGTCCACAAAAATTTAAGTATATCTATTTGTTCTTTTTATGAGAGATCTGTTTGTGATTTAAAAACTTCTAACCGTTTTTTTTGCGGCTCAGTGATGTGTGACGGGTGATTCCATAATTGTGGTTGTGTGGCTGTTTTATTATTTTCATAATTCATGGATAATGTCAGAAGTTGAACTCCTAGAGATGTCGTGTTATATGTC
>SCLH01000277.1:631796-649083 GCA_004367855.1 Oikopleura vanhoeffeni | reverse complement strand
ATTTTTTTGTCTATTTTTTAACGAATTTGTATATATCTTATGATAATAATTGGTCTCTTATGTGGTATGGATTGATGAAACGGTCAGTGAAACACGATTTCTAGTGATTTACTTGAAACAATTTTTTTTGAAAATTCCTAATAGGAATTTCCTATGTTCTTGCCTCAAAAAAATTTAAGGGTCGATTACCGGTGAGCCGCGGCTAGCAGGTTGACTTGCAAAGAACAAACAGTTCCAATATCAGAAATTGGTTGGCTACACGATGCAAAAAACCATTCGCTGATACAATAATATGGTTCACGCTTTGATGCCGAATGTCGCGTGCGTTCTTTAAAAAAAAAGCTACCTTAATCGAGAAAACTGAATTAAGGATATTCATAAAATAATTCAAAATAACCGCCCATAGCTTTGGAATTTTTCTGGCGTATTTCTAAGCACTTTTAATTTCTATAAAGCGATAAGTGATAGTTTTTTTGAGTGATAATTTTTTTTCTTTTTAGAATCAATTTTAAGAGAAATTTTATGAATATATTTGGCCTGAATAAAATCAAATAAATGCATTCTAGGAAGCTAAATTCAAAATTACATGCATGGTGAGTCATAATCCGAAAAGGTAGTTTCTGAGGTTTCAAAAACCCGTCACTTTTTGCATATTGTGATTAAAAATGGAGGCAAATCAGCCTTAATTTCACTCTACTACCTTTAACTAAATTATAATTCTTGACCTTGTTTTTATTGACCAATCAGAGCGTATTTTCCCAGCCGTCGGCGATAGGTGAGAATCGCTAATAGGTGAAGGTTTTGAGGCAAGAACTTTCACCTATCCGCCGGACCCTGCTGTATAGATTTACTCGATAGACAAAAAGTATTAAGGTAAGCTTTTTTTTTTAGGATAGAGCATTGCGAGTTATTTGAGATAATTCTCATTATTTTGGCGAACGTTTTCGAATTAATTTCTAATTCATTTCAAGCTGTTTTTCAAATTAAAAATTCTATACAGAAAACTTCAAGTAATAATTCTCGAGATTCTAGAAAAATGCCTAAATTTATAACAATTGATCAGAAAAATATATTTTTTATACTGTATACAGTCACTTTTAAAAAAATGACCAATTTTGCCTAATAATATGCTGGATTAATTATTTAAATTTGTGTACTGTATACAGGTGGGCTTGACATATAAAATTTTAAAAATATTAAAAATATTGAGATAAAGTGCATATTTCCCTGGAGCTACCATGAGTGAGTATCACGTGGTTTAATTAAACCGTGTTTTTCAAACCTTTTTTTCTAGAATGAAACATAAAATTTCTAAAATTTGAGATATTTTTTTCGAAAAATTTAACCTTCAACTTGATCATAAAGGAAAGATTCTGGTGCCTCTTCAGAACTTTTTTTCTGTGCTTCCACCGGTTAATATTGGCCGATTTGTCTTTATAAACGATGTCTTGTCGCAGGTCAAATATTATATCGAAGGAATTGCTATTAATAACGGTACCTTGAGAGTTTCTGAGGGCCCCGCTGTATTGTAAATCTTTGGACAGTTTTTTCTGGAAAAGAACAATTCTGACCAAATTAAATTGTTGAAAATATCCAATCTTCGTAGCATTCAGAAACAACAATTTGACAGACAGATCTAGGGTTTGAAAAGTTGAGAAAATAAAATTTGAAAAAATATGAAATAATTCTGGAGTAAAAGTCTCTGATTTCATTATTTCGGAAATAAATTCTTGAATAAATTTCAATCGAAAAGTGCCAAATTTCATATTTCTAAAACAAATGACGTAATTATCAAGTCGGTTTATAGACAAAAACGAAGAACATGACTGTACCCTATCCGAACACCCTCAGCTCGATCAAAAGGGTTCGGTAAGTGTAAATGTCTTATATAAATTACAAGTAAAGTCTAATCATATATCCGCTTTACTATTATGATATTGAAAATACAAATAATCTTTGAAATATTGGCCGTTAATTCCTTACTAGACGAACATATTATTTAACATTTTGTGTTGTTGGTTTTGCTCTCACAAGACGATTTGAAATTTATCAAAACAATATTTTTTAAAGAACAAAATTTTAAACTTTTCCTGGTCGACAGTAGCAAGATTGCGAAGCAAATTCGTTTTGACAATCTATAGTTCTCTACAAATATACTCACGAACATGTGAAATGTATGCACGAACTTTTCAACTGACCAGATAAATGATTTAGCACCCAAGAATTATTGTGATCGGAGAGACTTTTTTGCAGAATAAGTAGCAAGCTGGACAAAAAGCCTTTTGAAATTGGCACCCATTTCTTGGCTGAATTTTTTTATTGATTTACCAAGATTATAGTAAGGTCAAATACATAATAAATGCAGTGTACAAGAACTGTATAATCACATGTATATTCGATTATGAGCCCGTACTCCTAAAAAGCTTTTTAGAAAGATTTTTGTACTCGATAAACCCTCATTAAATCGAACGTCCTTTGGTCTAGTCCGTTTCTTTTGAAGGGTGAAAAATTTACATTCCCGACCAGTTTATTTTTAGCTAAACTACAAAAAAAGGACGTTCAGTACACTAATAATACATATTTATCAGAATTCCTTATGATTATTAAAATGTGTAAACAAAACGCTAAAAATCGCAAATGTTTCCTCTTTAATATGGCTTAAAAGCTGAAATTATCGATTTTTGGCCTTTTTTAATTTTCCATTATAAGGGATTGTTGGCTCGAAAAGTTTCGAGTCATAATCAACATTCTAGTCAGTTATATGAGCAGTTGCGTAGTGGTTAGCGGACTCGACGATGTGCCTTTACTGGGTTCGACTCCCGGAGCTTCTCAAACATTTTTTATTGGTGATAACCGAACAGATCAGAGTTGGCTCTCAAGCTGTTTTCCGTTACAGCTTGTCTGTATGGGAATTTAGCATAAGCGTGCGAAATTTAAGTTTTTTGAACAAATATAGTTATATAATCGAGTCAATGGTATTCGTCGAAAAATTTTCAATAAACACTTTTTTAATGAATATTTCAATAATTAAAAGTCTCACAAATTTGCGTGGATTTCAATAAAAAGTAGTTTAAAAGCTTAAATTTACTATATTCTGAACATAAAGCCATGAAAAATTTAGGCTTAAGATTGAATTGAGGTGGCAAATGAGAATCTGAAGTTTCGCCAGAAGAAACTTTTATTACTTGGTCTTTGGCCAGCGGAAACTTTTGAGAGTGAAGATCCGTTTTGTCGCTTAAATTACCGCGTTTGTTGCTGTGGTGCTTTTTTTAAAAGCAACCCCCCGTCGAAAACCAGACGGTGAGACATATCGAAACGTTTTTTTTGTGTAGGAATGGGGGTAATGTTGGCCGACAAAACTTTTGGTACTATTTGTTTGACCTGACACCATCTGGTGGAGTAAAGAAGCACTATTGTATACCTCAAAATATGTTAAATTACCGTTTTTTTCGCTGATTATCTATTTGCTACCGGTCGAGGTCATAAATGAAAAAATTACTGACGGTTAATAATTTGCTTGGCTATCGGATACAAAAAACGTTCTTATATCTCTTATCCTGTGTCTACAGAGAGGGGTTGCTTAAAAAGCTACCTTTCCAGAAAAAATGCGTCAGGTTTTGCAGAAAATAACAGTACTTTATTCTCAAACTTTCCAACGAGTTTTTTTGACTCGTAAGATTTTTTTGATTTGTGATTTTAAAAAAAACGTGCTAGATAGTCTTGAAATCACAACGTAACAGTATATTGGATTTGAAATTAAAGGCACCAATTTCGTTCTAAAATGTTAATAACATATAAATTTGAAATAGGAACGAATTTAACGGTTTGTGAAAACTACAAAAAGAAGATTTAAATTTCATATTTAAATTTTTGTTTGTACAATCGGAAATTCCAAGCATTTTTTAAAGACCACAATAAAATTTTTTTTATTCATTCAAATGCCAAATCAAAAAAAATTAAATACAAAGTGTGGGAAGGAGTGGGCTTTTCAGTGAGTTTTCGACGAATACTATCTTACTGTCATTTTATCTATAAGGACGAAGTTAATTTTTGTCGTTTTAATGGTGAAAAATTGACTAAAAGATGTCTTTATAATGTCTTACTCGGTCAGAACCGCGGGTATATTTCCACTTATGATGAATGATAGAGTCTGCTCATAGCTATTCATGACGTTTCGTTTCTTTACCGGAACGGAACTAATTCATTTGAATTTAGTTTTTGAGTAACTGAATTTAGCGATTCTTTGAATTAGAGGTTTCTTTTCAAAAGCAGGAAAACAGATCGCATGGCATATGGCCCTTTTATGGTTTAATTGAGTCAAGTTGGTCCAGTAATTATTTAGTACAGTAAAGGTTTGAGTAGGCTTGTCCTATAGCGGTTTTAAAAATTAACTGTTCTACGAAAAGTACTTTCTGTCTTTGAAAAGATGCATTAGTAGATACATATATTACATAAGTATGCGTACCTATGGCCGTTTTTTAGAGAACAGTTAGTACTTTTTTGCAGGGTAGTACTTTAAAATCCTTAGAACGCGTCCTACTAACAAGACGCTTTACTTACTCTTATAAACCAGTTAGCAAACGAAACAAAAATTACATGATATATGAATATGAACCATAGTGCATTAAATTTTTGCCCGCATAATATACCTAATCTTTGTTTGTCTGTCTGTCTACCTGGTATATATTGACTTTCGCTTATGCCAAAGAAATTTCACAATGCGTGGAATTACAGGATTGTTTCGAAGTAAAATTAACCGGCAATGCGCCGTGTTCAAATATTCATAAATAGGACCGCCCTTAGAAACTAAGTTTTGACCCAAAAATGTACCAATTCTACAGATTCAATTTAATGACTGTTTAATGGGCCATTATATTTTAGTTGTTCTTGAGAGGGGCTCTATCATAGAATGACATCAATTTCATAGCTCAAAATCGGTGAGAAATATCCCTACATTGATGTAAATACATGCATATATTATAAAATGAATGAAAATATATCACCCAAAAAGATTAAGTCAAATAAAAAAACTAAAACTGACCAACTGTCGATAATTTCTTTCAAATATGACAATGTTACTTTAGAAACAAATTGAGTGTCAAGTCAGGCTTATTTTGAATTAATTTTAACTTCTCAAGGTTCACAATTTGTTTTTAATTTGAATGATCGATGATCATTTTGGACTATGTGCTACAATAAATTACCCTGCTTGTAATTTTTGATTAAGAAGATCGACTATCAGGATATATTTGGCGCTAATTTCGGAGCGATCGAAGTTCAGCCTAAAATTGTTTTCGGGGTTGACTACGTAGATGAAAGAAAAAATTGCACAGTTCAAAATCAGTTAGGGTAGCTTACAGGGGCCAGTTCAGGACAAGGCCGATACGGAAACGCCCTATGGTACACGCCCCTTTGCCGGACACGGCTTGAGTACATCGGCCCGATGGACAAACGGCCCTGTAGTACAACGGCCACCTGCCGGACAATAATCGGCGGTTGTAAGAGCCCCATCAGATTCCACTAAATGTCAGTCGAAGAATTTGATATGCTATGTGTAAATCGATATAAAAACCACCAAATTGTCAGTAAAATCAACAAAAAATCACTGATAGGCCTCAAAATTTTCGAGTTTTTATTAAATTTTTCAGAATGTGGGCTATAGACTATTGATTTATAAGGTTGTAAGAACAGTCGCGTTTTTTCGAGGTACGTATGAAATGATTTTTGTGGCCTTCCTTAGGGAATTTTGTGAATCTATTCATGCGGCATGATTACATGCCCCCTATGTGAAATAAAAAAACGTCGGGGTCCCCTAACTGTACTAAATAGAAACCATGGCAAATAAATATAAATAAGTCCAAATCATTTTCTCTACTGTTCTCAGCATCTGCTCAATTTCCCATTATTTTATTTTAATGATCCAAAATTGGTTTATTTATCAAAAGTCTGCTTATTTCGTATTTTGACTGCTAAGAATAATAAACAAAATCAGTCCAAATGTTTTATGGAATTCACTGTAATTACTCCGAGGAACGCCTTATTTTATTTTCGAGCTGATGTATCAAGCCAATCAGAATCAGTTCATTCAGAGTTTATTTCTTATTAGTTTTATTCGAGATGAAAATAAGATTAACAAATTTAAAATGACCATTTCTGGCAACCACTAATACATGTGTACTGAAAAACACAATGGTACTTGCGGTTTTTGCCAAACAATTGGAGGATATTGGGCATTTTAGGCGATGATTGGACCTTTCGGCGATATTTTAAGATTATATTGGTACTTTAAGTACTACGTATACGTTTAAGTAAAACGCTGTCCCGTAGAACTTTGACGCCACAGACCTAAAGAATCCGTGTGTGTGATGGTCAATACGCATTGACCGATGAATCACGCGATTCTTTAGGTCTCTGGCGTCAAAAGTACGTAAGTACTGTTTAATCTGAGGATATGGGAAAAGGACAGAAATAGAAGTTTATCGTTTAAAAAAGAAAACCACAATGAACGTTCGAAATGCACGTCAATAATTTGAAAAGTTTTTCAACTTTATAAAGAGTTCATATAGGTTCAAATGAAGTAAAATACCAAAAGTGGTACTCCCACCTAACGCAATCAAATATAACCTCAAAAAAAGTTAACTTAACAAGTTAATTTTGAACGATGGATTCATTTACAGCAGGTTCAAAAATCCCAAGAAAAATAACATTGTTGTCAGGTAGCATTAAACCCGGGTAGTACCGGGTGTAGTACGGTGTAAATGTGTAAAAGTATAAGATTTGTATTTTGAAGAGCCTAAATAAACTTCTAGAATCAAAATTTAGGCAATGGA
Organism: Oikopleura vanhoeffeni; assembly: GCA_004367855.1. Taxonomy (NCBI): domain Eukaryota; kingdom Metazoa; phylum Chordata; class Appendicularia; order Copelata; family Oikopleuridae; genus Oikopleura; species Oikopleura vanhoeffeni. The sequence continues at coordinate 642,253 of SCLH01000277.1, read as the reverse complement.
CACTTTTAAAATTAACTCGTAAGTCCTTAGGGATGTGGTTGTCGCTGATTTGACCCTTTACAATGCTATTTTTGGATAAACTGGCAGAGCTGAATCCAAAAAGTTTTGCATCTTGAAAAGAACAACTCTCGCGTCTGAATTGTGATTTAACCCAGTAATTGAATACAATCCCACCTACGCCGCACCACGCTTCAAAGAAACCTCCTAAAAAATCCGCTCAATACGCATTTCTCCGTCAATTTTCACCAATTTTTCATTATTTTTTTTGTGTCTTGGCTCAAGAAGCTCCTCATAATGCATTATTGTCGTTTACTCGAATTTTGCTTTGGCGGCAAAAACAAGCCCAAAACGAAAAAAAAACTTATGATTTATTTATGATTAAAAGTGAAAGTGCTGCTAATTGTTCTCTTTGACGCTACAGAGTTAAAATTGCACCAAAAATCCTTAAAAGTGTTTTATTTACTGGAAAAATTATTTTGAAGCATTTTTCTGGTTTCTAATTTGTCAAAAAATTTTAGGCTCACAATGAAAATTGACATGGGCCTCAGAGACGCACATCACATTTCGAAAAAAAAAACTCTCTGATGTTTGTCAAACAAGGCCTGTGCTTTCAATGCAGTAGTGCGCGCGAAAACTGTTATCACCTGAACTGTGGAGGAGATAGCTTTTTGACTTGGCTCCAAAACTGAGGATTTCAAAATATCTTGCTAAAAATAAAAGTTGACAGGCCCTCAAGAGACGCCAAATCAAAATTCGGAAAAAACTCTCTGATGTTTTGCAAACAAGGCCAGTGCTTCAGATGCAGTGATGAGCCAAAAATGTATTCCCAAACTGGTGGAGAAGATAGCTTTTGACTGAGCTTCAAAAACTGACCATTTCAAAATTTTACTTTTTGTTTTTCGCATTTTTGTCCGCCCAAAAGCAAAATTCCGAGATAAAGAACAATATTGCATTATGTGTTAGGCTTCTTTGAGCCATACACAAAAAATAATGAAAATGGTGAAAAGTTGACGGAGAAAATGCGTATTGAGCGATTTTTTAGGGAAGGGGCTTTTCTTTAAAAGTAAGGTGTCGCGTAGGTGGATTGTATCCGATTACTGGTTAAATCACAAATTCACCGCGAAGAGTTGTTCTTCAAGATGCAAGAACGTTTTTGGATATCAGCTCTGCAGTTTATCAAAAAATAGCTTCGTATAAAGTGTCAACATTCAGCGACACCCACACCCTTAAGCCAACTAATGCAAGCCGTTTTTTTTTTAATTTTAACTTTATTCTAAAAATATTTATTTCAGGCGACTCTAGTAGAAGTCACTCTACGAGTTAAAATCAACTTGGTTTAAACTTTTTAATAATTATTTTAAATAATCAATTTAAGTGTTGTGACCATGGGACTCTTGGCGCAACGGTAGCTGCATTCGACTCCGATCGAAAAGGTTGGTTGTTCGAATCAGTAGGGGTCATACTTTTTTTTTTTTTCTTAATATTTAGAATACATTTTGATGGCTTATACGACTTGCATTTTCTACCCATTGTTTTGTTTAAATCTCACTATACTCTCAAATACTATTTTTAACTTCGAAACGAATCTGGACGAATCCTTTCACTCTTATACAGTGTACGTTAACCGGTGAAATAACCGCCCAGACCGATTTGAAATAAAAGGAATTTCACAAAATAAAAAATAGGTTTTAATGTGTTGACCTATCTTGTAGAGACATTTTTTCTGCTCAGTTTCAAGACGTAGATTTTCTTTGTTCTTAAAAAAATTTAAAAAAAAAAATGATTTTCGGTCACATTTTTCGTGATTTTATAGGTAGTCTGGAATCCAGTTCTAGCGAAACCGTATAAGTGCTGAGAAGGTTGATTTTTTGGCCAGTGAAAATTAAGCGTTTTTCGGTTAGCCGTTTTTTTGATTGAGAGGTCGGCGACCAATATTGACCTCTAATGACCGGTCAAAGTTTCAAGGTGAATCTCAAGTTCATCGTCATAGACTTAAAAGTACCCCCCCCCCCCAAAAATAATCGAGGGTCACATTTCTGATAGCGTATGAGCACCATGGGTCAAATTATTACCGTAAGGTGCTAGAGAGCAAAACTGACTTAAGGGGGTAAACGACGGTTTTAACTGATTTCAACGTTGTCCTGATGCTAACCGCAATTCTGTATTGAGTTCAAACTCGGAGTCTAGGAGATATTTTGTTTTTGAAATTTTCAAAAAATGGTGTCAAAGTTTTACTACAGCGGTATTCCGCTATACCGGTCCAAAAAGTGATTTTTTCCATTTTTTGGTACAACTACATCTAGCATACTGGATACAAAAATTTTCTCTTTTTCGTATAAATTTTATTGTGAGCTTACAGCCGTAGCAAGCCTGATTTTTCAAATTTCTTGTTATTTGAGAGAAATTCCAAATAAATTGGTGTTTTTGCAGCATGTTCGCTGGTACAAATGGCATTTAGTCGAACAATATCAGATTTTTTTTAAAGAAAGCACTCTTTAAAAGTGTGAAAGCGACGGGTTAAAAGAGTTTTTTTCAAATTTTCATTATTATTAGGCTTTAAGGGTATCCGGTTCTACATTTTCTTGCCAGTTATTATGTCATAGAAATGCACCAAATCAATTGTACTGTTTTGAAACGCTATGAAACAAAACCAATGAAAACAAAAATTTTCGAAAATTTTGCGTTTTTTCGATTAGCGACAAAACTTTCACCTATCCGCCGGACCCTGCTGTATATGATTTACTCGATCAGACAAAAAGTATTAAGGTAACTTTTTTTTAGTATAGAGCATTGCGCAGTTATTGAGATAAATGCATATTTCCTGGAGCCTACCATGAGTTAGTATCACGTGGTTTAATTAACCGTGTTTTTCAAACCTTTTTTTCTAGAATGAAACATAAAATTTGAGATATTTTTTTCGAAAATTTAACTCTTCAACTTGATCATAAAGGAAAGATTCTGGTGCCTCTGCAGAACTTTTTTCTGTGCTTCCAAGGGTTAATATTGGCCGATTTGTCTTTATAAACGATGTTCTTGCGCAGTTCAAATTATATATCGAAGGAATTGCTATTAATAACGGTACCTTGAGAGTTTCTGAGGGCCCAGCTGGATATTGTAAATCGTTTTGGACAGTTTTTTCTGGTAAAGAAACTTCTGACCAATTAAATTTGTTGAAAATATTCCAATCTTCGTAGCATTCAGAAACAACAATTTGACAGACAGATCTAGGGTCTTGAAAAGTTGAGAAAATAAAATTTGAAAAAAATATGAAATAATTCTGGAGTAAAAGTCTCTGATTTCATTATTTCGGAAATAAATTCTTGAATAAATTTCAATCGAAAAGTGCCAAATTTCATTATTTCTAAAAAAAATGACGTAATTATCAAGTCGTTTATAGACAAAAAACGAAGAACATTGACTGTACCCTTATCCGAACACCTCAGCTCGATCAAAAGGGTTCGGATAAGTGTACATGTCTTTATATAAATTACAAGTAAAGTGTATTCATATCCGCTTTACTATTATGATATTTGAAAATACAAATAATCTTTGAAATATTGGCCGTTATGTCCTTATAGACGAACATATTATTTAACATTTTGTTGTTGGTTTTGTCTTCACAGACGATTTTGAAATTTATCAAAACATATTTTTAAAGAATAAAAATTTTAAACTTTTCCTGGTCGGACAGTACGCAAGATTGCAACAAATTCTTCTTTGAACAAATCTATAGTTCCTCTACAAATATACTCATCGAACATGTGAAATGTGATGCACAACCTTTTTAATGACCAGATAAATGATTTAGCACCCCAAGAAGTATTGATGATCGGCAGGAGACTTTTTGCAGATAAGTAGCAAGCTGGACAAAAAGCTTTTTGGAAATTGGCAACCATTTCTTGGGCTGAATTTTTTTTATTGATTTATTCAAGATTATATAAGGTCAATACATAAATAACATGCAGTGTACAAGAACTGTATAATCACTGTATATCGATTATGATGCCCGTACTCCTAAAAAGCCTTTTTAGAAAGATTTTTGTACCCGATAAACCCTCATAAATCGAACGTCCTTTTGTCTAGTCCGTTTCTTTTTGAAGGGTAAAAAAATTTACATTCCCGACCAGTTATTTTTAGTAAACTACAAAAAAGGACGTTCAGTACACTATAAATACATATTTTATCAGAATCCTTATAGTTATAAAAAGTGTAAAAACGCTAAAAATCGCAAATTTTCCGCTTTTATAGGCTATAAAAGCTGAAAATTATCGATTTTTGGCCTTTTTTAAATTTCACAATTATAAGGATTTGTTGGCTTGAAAAGGTTTCGAGTCATAATCAACATATTCTAGTCAGTTATATGAGCAGTTGGCGTAGTGGTTAGCGCGACTCGACGATCGTCCCGTTACCTGGGTTCGACTCCCGGACTTCTCAAACATTTTTCTATGGTGATAACCGAACAGATTCAAGTTGGCTCTCAAGCTTTTTTCCATACAGCTTGTCCTTATGGGAATTTTAGCATAAGCTGCGATTATTTTTTGACAATATATAAGTGATATCATCGAGGTCAATGGTAATTCGTCGAAAAATTTTCAAATAAACACTTTTTTAATGAATTATTTCAATATTAAAAAGTCTACAAATTTTGCGTGAATTTCAATAAAAAGTGAGTTTTAAAGCCTTAAATTTACTTATTTTCGACATAAACCCATGAAATATTTAGGCCTAAGATTTGAATTGAGGGGCAAATGACGATATCTGAAGTTTCCCAGAAAGAAATTTTTATTACTGTGGTCTTTGGCCAGCGGAAACTTTTGAAGTGAAATCCCGTTTTGTCCGCTTAGAATTACCCCGTTTTGTTCGCTTAGGTAGCTTTTTTTTAAAAGCAACCCCCCTTCTGAAAACCAGACGGTGAGACATATCGGGAAACGTTTTTTTGTGTAAGCAATGGGGTAACTTTGCCCGACAAAACTTTTGGTAATATTTGATTTGACACCTGACACCATCTGGTGGAGTAAAGAGCACTATTTATACCTCAAAATATGTAAATTACCGTTTTTTCGCTGATTACCGGTCAACCGGTCGAGGTCATAAATCGAAAAAAATTATTGACGGTTAAAATTTGCTTGGCTATCGGATACAAAAAACCGTTTCTTGATATCTCTTATCCTTTGGTCTACAGAGGAGGGGTTGCTTTAAAAAAAGCTACCTTAGCTACCTTTTCAGAAAAAATGCGTAGGTTTTGCCAAAAATAACAGTACTTATATTCTCAGATCTTTCCACCGAGTTTTTTGACTCGTAAGATTTTTTTTTGATTTTGTGATTTTTAACAAAAAATCGGTTCTAGGTAGTCTGAAATCAAACGTAACATTATATTGGATTTGAAATTAAAGGCACCAATTTCGTTCTAAAATTGTTTAATAACATATAAATTTTGTAAATAAACGAATTTAACTTTGAAAACTACACAAAAAAGATTTAAATTCAATATTTAAATTTTTTTTTAAATCGGAAATTCACAAGCATTTTTAAAGACCACAATAAAATTTTTTTTATTCATTCAAAGCACAAATCAAAAAAATTAAATACAAAGTGTGGAAGGAGTGGGCTTTTCAGTGAGTTTTTCGACGAATTACTATTCACTGTCATTTTTATCTATAAGGACAAGTTAATTTTTGTCGTTTTGTTTATGTGAAAAACGTCTCGTTTTTTACATATAAAAAAATTGACTAAAAATGCTCTTTATAATTTACTTACTTCTCAAACGCGGTATATTTCCACTTATGATGAATGATAAGTCTTTCATAGCTACGTCATGACGTTTCGTTTCTTTACCGGAACGGACTAATTCATTGAATTTTAGTTTTTGAGTAACTGAATTTAGCGATTCTTTGAAATATAGAGGTTTCTTTTCAAAAGCAGGAAAAACAGATCCATGGACTAATGGCCTTTTATGGGTTTAATTTGAGCAAGTTGGTCAGTAAATTATTTAGTACAGTAAATAGTCTTGAGTAGGACTTGTCCTAAGGGTTTTAAAAGTACTGTTCTACGAAAAGTACTTTACTGTACTTTAAAAAGATGCATTAGTATGATACATATATTACATAAGTATCGTACCATGGCGTATTTTTAGAGAACAGTTAAGTACTTTTTGCAGGGTAGTACTTTTAAAATCCTTAGAACGCGTCCTACTAAAGACGCTTTACTGTACTCTTATAAACCAGTAGCAAACAAACAAAAATTACATGTATATGATATGGAACCATATACATTCAATTTTTGGCCCGCAGAATATACCCTAATCTTTGTTTGTCTGTCTGTCTACCTGGTATAATATTGACTTTCGCTTATCCAAGAAATTTCACAATGGTGGAATTTCACAGGATTGTTTCGAAGTAAAATTAACCGTGCAATTTCGCCGTGTTTCAATATTTCATAAATAGGACCGCCCCTTAGAAAATAAGTTTTTTGACCCAAAAATGTAAATTCTATCAGATTCACATTTTTAATGATGTTTTAATGGGTCATTTATTTTTAGTTGTTCTTGAGAGGGGCTCTATTCATAGAATGACATCAATTTCATAGCTCAAATCTGTGAGAAATATCCCTACATTGTATGTAATACATAGCATATATACTGAAAATGAATGAAAATGATATCACCCAAAAGATTAAGTCAAATAAAAAAACTAAAATGACCAACTGTCGATAATTTCTTTCAAATATGACAATGTTATTTAGAAACAAATTGAGTGTCAAGTCAGGCTATTTTTGAATTATTTTGTAACTTCTCCAAGTCGACAATTTGTTTTTAATTTGAATGATGAGTGGATCATTTTGGACTAGTGTACATAAATTACCCTTGGCTTGTAATTTTTTGATAAGAAGATCGACTACGAGGAATATTTTGGCGCTATTTTCGGAGCGATCCGAGTTCAGCCTAAAATTGTTTCGGGGTTGACTACTGTACCAGATGAAAAGAAAAAATTCGCACAGTCATAAATCAGATTAGGGGTAGCTTACAACGGCCGATTACGGACAACGGCCCTATGGTACAACGCCCCTTTGCCGGACAACGGCCTTGATGTACATCGGCCCTGATGGACAACGGCCCTGTAGTACAACGGCCACCTGCCGGACAATAATCGGCGGTTGTAAGCCACCCCCATCAGATTCACTAAATGTTCAGTTTCAAGAAAATTTGATATGCAGGAAATCGATTATAAAATCCACCAAAATTGTCAGTAAAAATACAACAAAAATCACTGATAGCCTCAAAATTTTCGAGTTTTTATTAAATTTTTTCAAATGTGGGGCTATAACTATTGATTTATAAGTTGTAGAAACTTCGCGATTTTTTCGAGGTACGTATGAAATGCATTTTGTGGCCTTCCTTAGGGAATTTTGTGAATCTATCATGCGGCATGATTCATGCCCCCTATGCTGAAATAAAAATACGTCGGGTACCCCCCTTAACTGTACTAAATTAGAAACCCATGGCAAATAAATATAAATAAGTTCCAAATCATTTTCTCTACTGTTCTTCAGTCATCTGCCTTCAATTTACCATTATTTTATTTTAATGATCCAAAATTTGTTTATTTATTCAAAAGTCTGCTTATTTCGTATTTTGATTGCAAGAATAATAAACAAAATCAGCCAAAATGTTTTATGGAATTCACTGTAATTCTCGAGAATCGCCTTATTTATTTTCGAGCTGATGTATCAGCCAATCAGAATCAAGTTCATTCAGAGTTATTTCTTATTATTTTATTCGAGCTGAAAATAAATGATTAACAAATTAAAATGACCATTTATGGCAACCACTAATAATTGTACTGAAAACACAATGGTACTTGACGGTTTTTGCCAAACAAAATTGGAGATATTGGGCATTTTAGGCGATATTGGACCTTTCGGCGATATTTAAGATTATATTGTACTTTAAGTACTACGTATACGTTTAAGTAAAACGTGTCCCGTAGAACTTTGACGTCAGAGACCTAAAGAATCGTGTGATGTGATTGGTCAATACGCATTGACCGATGAAATCACGCGATTCTTTAGGTCTCTGGCGTCAAAGTACGTAAGTACTGTTTAATCTGAGATATGAGGACAGAAATAAAGTTTATCGTTTAAAAAAGAAAACCACATGAACGTTCGAAATGACGTCATAATTTGAAAAGTTTTTCAACTTTATAAAGAGTTTCATTATAGGTTCAAATGAAGTAAAATACCAAACAGTGTACTCCACCTAACGCAATCAAATATAACCTCAAAAAAGTTAACCTCAAACAAGTTAATTTTGAACGATGGATTCATTTACAGCAGGTTCAAAAATCCCAAGAGAAAAATAACATTGTGTCAGGTAGCCAGTTAACCCGGGTAGTAGTAAAATGTGAAAAAGTATAAGATTTTGTATTTTGAAGAGCCTAAAATAAAACTTCTAGAATTCAAAATTTAGGCAAATGGACCACTTTTAAAATTAACTCGTAGAGTCACTTTAAGGGTGTGGGTGTCGCTGATTTTGACACTTTACAAGCTATTTTGGATAAACTGGCAGAGCTGATATCCCAAAAAGTTTTGCATCTTGAGAACAACTCTTCGCGCTGAATTGTGATTTAACAGTAATCTGATACAATCCCACCTACGCCGACACCTACGCTTTCAAGAAACCTCCTAAAAAATCGCTCAATACGCATTTTCTCCGTCAATTTTCACCCATTTTTCATTATTTTTTTTGTGTCTGGCTTCAAAGAAGCCTCGCTCATAATGCATTATTGTCGTTTACTCGGAATTTTGCTTTGGCGGCAAAAAAAGCCAAAAACGAAAACAAAATTATTGATTTATTTATGATTAAAATGAAAGTGCGCTAATTTGTTTCTTTTGACGCTACCGAGTTAAAAATTGCACCAAAATCCTTAAAAGTGTTTGTATTTACGGAAAAATTATTTTGAAGCATTTTTTCTGGTTTCTAAATTTTGTCAAAAATTTAGGCTCACAATGAAAAGTTGACATGGCCCTCAAGAGACGCCAAATCAAATTTCGAAAAAAAAACTCTCTGATGTTTTGTCAAACAAGGCCTGTGCTTTCAGATGCAGTAGCGCCGAAACTGTTTCACCTGAACTGTGGAGGAGATAGCTTTTGACTTGGCCTCCGAAACTGAGGATTTCAAAATTTATTGGCTAAAAATGAAAAGTTGACATGGCCCTCAAGAGACGCCAAATCAAAATTCGAAAAACTCTCTGATGTTTGTGCAAACAAGGCCAGTGCTTCAGATGCAGTATGAGCCAAAAATGTATCTCCCAAACTGGTGGAGAAGATAGCTTTTGACTGAGCTCAAAAACTGATCATTTCAAAAATTTTACTTTTTGTTTTTTCGCATTTTTGTCCGCCCAAAAGCAAAATTCCGAGAAAGACAATATTGCATTATGTGTTAGGCTTCTTTGAAGCCATACACAAAAAATAATGAAAAATGGTGAAAAGACGGAGAAAATGGCGTATTGAGCGATTTTTTAGGAGGCTTCTTAAAAACGTAGGTGTCGGCGTAGGTGGGATTGTATCCGATTACTGTTAAATCACAATTCACCGCGAAGAGTTGTTCTTCAAGATGCAAAACTTTTTGGGATATCAGCTCTGCCAGTTTATCCAAAAATAGCTTCGTAAAGTGTCAACATCAGCGACACCCACACCCTTAAGCCAACTAAATGGCAAAGCCGTTTTTTCTTTATTATTTAACTTTAATTCTAAAAATATTTATTTCAGGCGACTCTAGTAGAGTCACTCTACGAGTTAAAAATCAATTGGTTTATTTTTAATAATATATTTTAAATAATCAATTTAAATGTGTATAAACATGGGACTCCTTGGCGCAACGGTAGCGCATTCGACTCCAGATCGAAAGGTTGCGTGTTCGAATCACGTAGGGGTCATACTTTTTTGTTTTTTTTTCTCAATATTTTAGAATACATTTTTGAGTGGCATTATGCGACTTGCATTTCTATCATTGTTTTGTTAAATCTCACTATACTCTCAAATACTATTTTTACTTCGAAAACGATCTGGACGAATCCTTTTCATCTCTTATACAGTGTAAGTTCAACCGGTGAAATAACCGCCAGACGATTTGAAATAAGGAATTTCAAAAATAAAAATCAGTTTTAATGTGTTTGACCTATCTTGTAGAGAATTTTTTTCTGCTCATTTCAAGACGTAGGATTTTCTTTGTTCTTAAAAAATTAAAAAAAAAAATGATTTTTCGGTCAATTTTTCGTGATTTTATAGGTAGTCTGGAATCCAGTTCTAGCGAATCCGTATGAAGTGCTAGAAGGTTGATTTTTTGGCCAGTGAAAATTAAGCGTTTTTCGGTTAGCCGTTTTTTTGATTGAGAGTCGGCGACCAATATTTGACCTCTAATGACCGGTCAAAGTTCAAGGTCAATCTCAAGTTCATCGTAT
>SCLH01000277.1:610008-629218 GCA_004367855.1 Oikopleura vanhoeffeni | reverse complement strand
GGGCACAGATTATACTTTCGACCTAATTATTAATTGGATTTATAATTAAGGTCCAGCAGGCGTCGTAGAGCACAGAGGGAAATCCTGCAGCTGAAACCAATCCAGTTCCGGCAGTGCGATGCTAAGCAAAAACACCGGAAGTCCAGTTCTGGAAATGGGCAAGCTGCGAGGCGTCTGGTGAGCGGGTTTTCTCTGTTCTTTTCTTCTAAAGGTTAATTAACCCTAAAAATATGTTAGAATTTAAATTGTTAAAAAGGTAATTTAAATCCTACCGGTGGTATTTTCCACTTTTCTCTTTTGTTTAACAAAATGCGAAAGTGGTAAATACCCCGTCGATTGGCGTAGGTGTCTCGGTGGCGACACTTTCAATTTCAGTCAATGATTGACTCATTTTATTATTTCTTAGAGATTGAATAAAATGAGTCATATATGACGATGTACCCCCCAAAATGGTGCAAAAAATTAATTTTTGCATGATTCGGTAAGTATAGTTACCGATACACCTATGGTCACTTTTAGTTATAATATGTGGCCTTTGTATTTTAATACCCACTTCTAGAATCCTAGATTCTGATTTATTTTTTAAAAATAATGTTATTTTTATGTAATTTGAGATTTTTGCTAAAATTATTTAATTTTGTACATTTTTACAAAAATATTGTTCCTGGTTGCATTTATTTTTGACTTTATTTATAGAGAAAAAATAAATTTCAATGGAAAAATTGTTTTACTGGTTTTTTGGAAACTGGTAAAAATTCTTAGAGAATTTTTTATAAAAAATTTTTAAAATTTGATTCTTAAGATCGGTATATTTACAGATTTATACAGATTTTGTTTTTCTATATATTTTGACTTAGTCAAAAAGAAAAATTGTTGGTTTTTTTAAAAACTGGAAAAAATATTTTTTTTAGAAAATTTATTATTTTTTCGAACCTTAAAATTTGATTTTAAGATCGGTAGCGTTTGTGCCCCTGTTGCATATCCATTCTGTCCCTTGGGGACAATTGTTGAGGCTGGTCGAATCGCCGATATGCCTCGTATTCCCGGTCCATTGGTCGGTTGTCGAACTTCCGGGGACTGTCAAACTGTCGTGGGCTCCTGTTATATGCTGGTGGCAAAAATTCCAATGATGGCGGAGACTGATGGTAAGTCTTTTTTGTCGGTCCTACCGCATGATAAGGGTCGTTCGGGTCTTTTTGCCACAATAACCCTTCTGCCCGCGTTAAAGATTTGACCAGTGTATCCGTTGAGTACACCTCGGATTTTTGGGTCTGTGAAGGGTTAGCACAATGTGTTTCCTCGACCGCACTAAAATTTAATTGTAAAAATTTTGGCATTTTTTTGAAAAAAGTTCTAAAAAAATTGAAAAAAGTATTATTATGCCTTTATTTTTATATTTTTGATATTTAATTAAGTATTTTATATATCCCATACAATTTGGTAGAATTTTTCATGATGCAAAAAACATGGAAATTAATTTTTATAAAAATTTATAAATTTCCAGTATTTACTTTTTTGAAATTTAAGGACTGGTAGTTTTTGATTGGATAAAAATGTTTCCGATTTAGGCGGAAGCATTCCACGTGATAATCACCTGATTTTTGCATCTTGTGTTTCCTGTAATTTAAGATTACAAATCCTTGGGGTTTCAGGAGTACACCTGATTTTTAATGAAATTTTTGCCCTGGTATAAAAGCAAAATATTTTTCGAAAAAATAATTTCGTTTATATTTAGAAAATTTTAATTTTTATTTCGGAAAAAGTGTCGATTTTATTTGGAAATGAAGATAAATATGGGAAAAAATGAGATAAAGCTAAGGTGAATTTTTAATTTGTAAAAATTATGAGAGAAAAGTTTTTTTTTAAATTTGAAAAATTAAAATTGTTTCGTTAAACGAATTTTTATTAGATATGAAGAGGGCGAAATTTGTTCAATCTCATACGAAGGATGGAACCTCCCGCGACCGAATTGGATTAGGTAAAAATTTTAATTATTTTGCAATGGAAAAATGCGGTTTATTATTTTTTAAAAAATTTTACCGGTAATCCAAAATTTTTAGAAAATTGAGCCACTGTGGGTTTTCGCAGGCTACTGGGACTCTGTCCTCATTCAGTCGGAAACTTCTGGTTGTACCGTCACTTAGTAAAACGGTGACCAGTCCCTCATTCTGATCTTTCGCCTCATTTGGGCTTCTAGTCGATCTTTCCATACGGCGACAAGCGTCGATCAGTTTTTCTAAAGCTTTTGGGTCCGGTTTAAAACCGGTAGTGAATTCGTCACTATCGTCCAGGGTCGAAATTACATTGGGCCAATTTGATTTTTCGATGTCTTTACTCGCCAAGCTTGTAAGGACATCGCCGGTTGGTAACCAGTTTCCCTGACCCAAAATTTGTTTCAAAGTTGGGGCTGATCTCATTTGCAGTGTCAGGGTGAAAATTGACGACATCGGATATGATCGGCACTAATTTTGGAGGATAGAATTAACAAATCAAATTTGTATTCAAAATAAATTTTGCTAATTTAATTAGCTTATTTTCTAAAAATTTGTAAAAAAAATGTAATTATGTAAAAAAATATGTAAAATTGTTTTATTTTGAATAATAATTTTTAATTTAAATTTATATAAAATGAATCAAGCTAATTTAATTAGCCTATAATTCGTGTGATAGTTATATTTATATGATAAAACAAATTTAATTTGTTTTATTCGAAAAAAATTTATTTGAAAAGATCTTTTTCGAAAAGATATTTTATACATTTTGTAACGAGTTTTGAAAATAAATGTAGAGATAATGTTCAAAAACCATTTTTATCCAGAAATTTTATATTTATATTTTTAGTGATCGGTACTCCGATAAGACATATCAACGTTTCCGGGTCGTAAAGTGCAAAGAAGATTTCAAAGCTTTTCAAATTGAATTCGCAAAACGAGAGAAACTTCCCAGATTATTACTCGATGGGAAGATCATAGATTACATTCATCAATGTAATCTGGTTGATGGCCACCTGGAGCCACAGGTAATTTAAAAATATTTCCTGGTTAATTTAGGTTTTTATAAAAATTTACGGGAAAAAAATGTATTTTATTTCGGGAAAAGTTACTTACAATAACTTCTGCCCACCATTTGTTAGAAGTTGGTTGGCTTTTCATAATTTCGGTGACAATACTGAGCATCAGGTACGCTTTTGTGTCTCCATACGGTGAACATAGCCGGTTCTCAACTCCGTATTGGTTTAACTCGGCGCACCTGACTGCGAGATATTTCGCGTAACTATATGCCGGTACAGCGAAACCTCCGTCTTTTGAGTGACCGGAATCTCCGAGGTTGTACAGGAAACGGGCCGGGGCCATCTCCTTACTCATCAGATTGTTGCGACATTTTCGTTGTCTAGTTTTTAAATTTTCAACAAACTGAATGTCGTCAGGGATGGTCTGACCGGTTTCCGGTACGACCTTTTTGACGCGTCCTCTAGCGTTTTCGATGAGTTCTTTTCCGAACTCGAAATTACCGGTGTCAAAACGAGGCATGACCTCTAAAATATTCGAGAACAATCTGAGTTTTTTATTTTCGCTAGTGATATCAATGGCGCCGGTTAGACCGGTAATTTTTACCTGTTGGATATCACTATCGAAATTTTCTCGCAATTGTTCCTGAATATTTTGTTGTACTGGAGGGCTATATGCTGGTGGGCTATATTGCGCGATAATATCCGCATATACCGGTGTAGCTGGTACCGGCGCGGGCATATTAGATGCAAAATTTTGCGCCGGTTCCTCCGGTCTTAGCTCGTCAAAGTATTGACTCTGGCTATCAAACGGTATATATGGCTGTGGTTGCGACCAGTCTAACTGTTGGATAGTGCCCCTTTTTGAAGTTGATGCCCATTTTTGTACATCTACTTGGGGTTGGACCGGTACTGGGATTTCCGGTTGATTTTGGTCGGTTTCCGGTATAGGCTGTGGCAACGGTTCGTTGTTCGTAACATCGATTTCCATATCACTTTCTGGTTCTAAATGAACCTGATTTAAAGTTCGCGAAATCCCACCGGTTGTCCGGTTTGTAGAACCGGAAATCGTGGATATGTTATCGTCATTTTCGCGTTGCATTAAATAGGCCTCGAGTTCCTCATTGCTGAGGTCATTCACATTATCGATTGCTCCTGGGTCATTACCCACCATATTTATTACTTTTTCGCTCATTCTAGAATTTTTAAAGAAAATTAAAAAATATTCCAAAATAATTTTTATTTATTTTCATTTTGCAGAAAAAATAATAAAAATGTATGGTTTTTAATTTATATAAAAGAGCATAGATAATCCTGGTGTCTATTTATATAAAAAATAAAAAATAAGTGTGAAAAACGCATGTATTTTTTATAAAAAAGTTTTTATAAAAAATTATAACATTTTATTTTAGACCCAGGTTGGTCCTTTCCGGGAGGTTCAATCTGCGTTGATGGCCTCCCTTCCGGTTGACCCTGATTGCTGGCTCTCGTTGACCTGGCAAATACCACCAAATTTCAAAGAAACAAGATTTTTGGTGTTTCTAGAATTTTTGGTTGGGCGTTCAAAAATGAAAGTTGGTCTCGAGTTTACCACGCGGGTTGCTCGTATAGAAAGTGGACCGGATACGGGTGATATTGTTGGTCTGCTGCCATTGGCCGCGCAATATTTAGAATGGCCAGAAGATCTTCAAGATGAATATCCCCTCAGCCATTCGTTTTTGTGTGCAAAAGGGTCGGTAATGGTACCTGTTTCGTTTATTCTCCCCTGGTTTGTGCGAACCGGTGATAATTATTTTTCCGGTATTACAGGGGAGGAGCTCGATATCGGGTTAAATCGAGAATTGTTGATGGCCGATCTACTGGTAGATTCTTCTTTGGTCGACTTGGTCCCGTACATTTCTGAAATTTTCGGTGAAATTTCAACTTTTACGGCTTTAGGCCGAGTTCCCGAATTTATCACGAATGTACTAGACTTAGTTGTTTCAAAAAAGAGAAAATCTATCCAGGAAAAGGTCATAATTTTGCGATGAAATTTTAATTTATGTTACTTAAAGTTTTTAACTTAATTTTATTTAAATTTTTCACTTGGTGAGGTGACTTGGTCACAAAAAATTTTAAAATTATTTAATAATTTATGCCCCAACCTAGTTGGTTTTAGTTTTTATAAAAAATGTAAATAAATATATATAAATTTATGTAAATTGTACTTATAAAATCAATATTAAATATTTTTTGCAAAAAATTTCTAAAAAATGTACATTTGTTTAAAACGGTTATAACGGGTTAACCGGGTCACTCGAAACTTTTAATATTTTAGGAGGCCCGCTATACTAGTTCGAAGGACCCTCCGAAAATTATAACTCTTTTTTAAGGAATATCCATTTTTTTTTTTTTTACATAACTTATTTATAAAAATATATTTTTTATAAAAATGTATATTTCCTGGACCTAATCACTTAGTGGTTTTTGTCTAAAAATAGACAAATTAAATTTGTTTATGATTTTTATGAAAGCTATTTTTAATTTATTTAATAATTTTATATAAAATTTTTGAAAAAAGTTTATTAAAATAAATTTTTAAAAGAAAATTTCATTAAATGAAATGTTTTTGAATAAATTTTAGTTATTTTTGGTTCAAAAAATTTCCTAAGGATTTACTTTCGTTGGCTCCTTTTATGCCTGGGGGATTGCCGTGCGATAATCCCCGTGAATATCAAGTTCCTGATGATAACGTGTTCTGTGGGCACGTTTTTGCTGCAATAAATCATGCTGTGCGAATCGAGGACTTGCCTGATGATTATGAGGCGCCCCCAGAGCATTTCTGCCCTTCATGCCAGTATGCGTTGGAAAATGTAAACTGGTAAGTTTTACCGGTTTTTGTTTTTAGCAAACCAGTTTTTGATTGGTTTTGTACTAATTACTTTTTGTATGAATTTTTTATTTAAAAAATTATGAAAATTATTTTTATTAAAAACTCAATTTATTTTTTATTTTTAGCCACGGTGTGCCAGCTATTCCCGCGGTAAAGATGGTGTTAGCTCGGGGTATGGACATTCTGGCGCATAAAAAATACCCCGAAGACGATGGTATTTTGGCTGATTTGAGGTGGAAGCAAAAAATGCCCGTTCGGGATGATCTGCGCCTGGTGATGCTTGAATTTTCCGGTACCGAAATGTTTAAAGAACCTGAGAACGATGTTCTGGCTCTCGTGAAAGGCGTCAATCGGCTTTTTAATTTGGCAGGTGTTGCCAAGCCGTTTGTAGTAGCAATAGCGCTGGAAGGTATGTTTTTATAATTTCTCCAAGATTAATTTTGTAGCCAAAAAATGTGTGAAAAAATTATTTTATGTAAAAAATAATATTTTTGAAAATTTGATTTTAATCAGAAAAAATTCCATATTTTTTTTATATATTTTTCTTTTAAATGTTCCAGTCCCGAAAAGTTGGGAGTGATTTTATCGGCATTGTAGCATATTGCTCGATTAAATCTTTGTCCAATGTATTTTGAAAAGGTGATGACCCTTTTTCTTGCAGTATATTTGAAGCTACCGCAAAAGGTCCCAAATCATGGTTTATTGATAAAATTTTTGATTTTTGAAAATTAAAATAAAAAATTTCATAAGGTTCTTCCTTTGTCCAGCTATATGATTCCCCCCCTACTGTGTGTTGTAAAGGGAAGCAACCATTACAAATTTTAATTCCGTAATCCTCGGTAAGGCGTGCCGTCAAACGTGCTATTTCGAGTCTTGTTTTTAAAATAACTCCAAAAAAGGATTTTATTTTTGGGTCTTGAGATGCCGGAGTTTTAAACTCTGACATCATAGCGTGGTAGGATACGAAAGTATAGGTAAAATTATCGGTTGTTTTTACTACCAAATTTTTAAATTCGAAATTTATTTTTTCATTTGGTAACATTTCTTTGTAGTAGCTTAGAATTAAATTCCGTGCTATAGCGCTAGCTGCTCGTAATGGCCCATTTTCGTGGGCCTTACCTGAAATATTACTTGTTCGGTTGCTACTGGCCCCTGCCGAAAACGTACCGTTTTGGTCGTTTTCAATGATAGCGTAATGCGAAAATCTGCCAGTACATTCCGCAAGTAATTTTTCCCGATAAATAAGGACAATGTATGTTAGGCTTTTGTAAAAAATACCCTTAACTCGTATTGAAATATGGTCCTTTTGAGACAGCTTTGAAATAGCGTCAGATAAATCTAATTCTCCTTGGAGTAAGATTGTATGAAAACATTTTAAAATTTCCTCGATGGCTCGGCAGTTTAATTTTTGGTCAAAATCTTGGGAGATTGAGTCGTCTGAGCTGCTGATGCTATCTTCGTAGTCTCTAGTTTTTACCAAATCTTTCTCTAGTAAATCCTTAACACCTCTCAATGTTAATTCCATTTTTACGGCAAAATCGTCGCTTATTTGGCGAATTAAAATATTTGTTTTTCTAGCGTAGATTATCTCCGTAATATTTAATATTAGGAAAATCAGACCTATTAAGGTTATAACTAGAGCTACTGCTCGAAGGTCTTCTAAGAAAACTTCGTAGAGCCTTTTGTCCCCGAAAAAGGAGTAGTAAGCTTGGAAAAAAATTCCAAGCCACGAAATATTTTGCCATAAAAATGGTCCTTTCAAAAAGTCAAACATTTTTGAATGGTGTAGATTTATTAGAGTTTGATTTAGTGAGGAAAAAATAGGTTAGCATTTGCGCCCCTTGATTGTTAATTTGAAAGATGTTCTTTTAAATAACATCTATAAAAAATTGTCGGGCAGCGAAAACAAATTTGTTTTTGAAAAAATTATTTTGAGAACTTTTTGACAATTTGTCTTTTTAGGTTCGACCATCAGCCTCAAACTTTCTTCCGGTTATAGCGTAATGGCCTGTATTTCGACAATTTTGGACGTCCTTGCTGCTGGGACAACCTGTTACAAGGACCACCCGGTCATTTCCGGTGCCGAGTGGCGCATGGGTTTATATAAGCACAGTGGTGCTTTATTTAATCTGCTTTTTGAGCTCGTTAGTCCCCTGGCTGAGATCCAGTTTAATGGTCAGTTTGGGTTATATTATTTTCTGGATCTTGCGTGTCAGAAAATTATATATCGAGTTGATCATGTATATTATGATGTCACATTTTCCATGCCAACATTATTCCTAACCCGTAAGTTTTCTGAGAGTTTTCTTTTTCATAAAATATATTTTTCTACTTTAACAAATTTAAAAATAGGTAAATTTTCTGTTAAAAAATTTATGTATTTTTATTTTTTAAAAAAAAAATTTTATATTTGGATTTAAAAAATATTGCTAGGGTCGGGATTTGAACCCGAGTCTAACCAAATAAATGGCTTGCTTTCGCCGCTAAGCTACCCCAGTTTGTCAATATTTTCTAAAAATATAAAATTTTGCAGTGTTTTTAAATTACGGAAAAAATTTTAGGTTTTCTTAATTTTATTTTAAAAAATCACTAGTAACCAAAAAATTGTAGGACCATACTGTCCTGTCAATGGTCTGCACCTGATGCTGGGAAAGACGCGAGCTGCAGAGTTAATTGATGACTTTTATGAAATTTCCACTGACCGACACACATTTGATGTGTCAAAATTTCTTTGAAAAAAAATCTGAATTTTTGATTTCAGGATTTTTATGTAGTTAAAATCAGAAAAATATTCCCTTTATAGAGTTTCGGATAGGCTAATATTTTTCTTATAAGTCGTGTTTTTTAGGGAGGTGTAAGGAACTCATCACTGAGTCTTTTTAAAGCCGACTTATATTAGCTTCACATTTTCCTGGTGTCAGAAATGATAAACATTCCAACCGTTATTTTTGAGCCAATATTATTGCTATGTTTTACCTTTAAAAATGCTGATCTTGTTTTAATGACCTTACATTTTGCCTGAATTTGTACATAAATGCATTTATGTTTGGAGATTTAAAAAAATGTTTATAGGGTAATTAGGGTTTTTTGGCAATATTCCCTTCATAGAGTTTCAGATAGGCAAATATTTACCTTATAAGTCGCGTTTTCTAGAGAGGTGTAAGAAACTCATCACTGAGTCTTTTTAAAACCGACTTATTTTAAACTCTATTTATCCTATAAAGGTTTTATGTATTTATCAAAAAGGTGTATATTTCGAGTTTGATTTGAAAAAATTGTCTAGTCAAAATTGGCTGCCCGACACTTTTGGGTGTGTAGGTTTAAAAACCTATTATGTAATTTTGCTCTGTATATATTGCTGTCCTATTATTTGCCTTATTTGGCAATCTCCAAATCTGAAATGAAATT
Source organism: Oikopleura vanhoeffeni (assembly GCA_004367855.1). NCBI lineage: Eukaryota > Metazoa > Chordata > Appendicularia > Copelata > Oikopleuridae > Oikopleura > Oikopleura vanhoeffeni. The sequence continues at coordinate 619,931 of SCLH01000277.1, read as the reverse complement.
TGAAAATTGATATTTTTGTAAATAAAATTTTGATATTAAATCACGTGGTTAATATGTATTTATACTCCAAAATTAGCATGAAATTTTTATTTATTGTTGCTGAAGATTTTGAGATAATTAGGTAAGCATATATTTTCCTAGTTTAAATTAAAGAGATTTTTTGAAAAAAATTGATTTTTGTTTGGTTTTTACAAAAAATTTTAGTAAAAATATGAAACTTTTTGGGCATCCCTCATTTTCCGGGCAAGATTTGAACAAACCCCTGTGTTCTCTGGCTGATCAAGCCATTGAGTCTGGCCGTGATGTATTGGGAGCCCGTGACGCCGGATCACAATTAAAGCTTATTGCTCATATCGATGAGATTACATATGCTAAAGATGCATATGTCAATCTGGTGCATTTTTTGCAGGTACATCGTATGGCCAATAATCTTGGTTGTGATTCGGTTGATCGTGCTAACCATGTTAGGCTTGCTAGCCTGTGGTCAGCGAAGAAAAGTATTCAAAATACTTTGGTCATTACCGTTCGCCGTCTACTGCTGTTTTTACGGGATGGCCACAATGTTCCCGTTTCCTCCCTTTTGGATGAGATTTTAGTTTATGGAGAGCAGCCTCGATTAAATCGAACCAAGAAACAGCGAAATGCAATGGGTGTTCGTCAATATCGACATGAGCAGGTAAAAATTATTTTTCGAGAAAAAAGAAAAAAATATTTTTATTTTTAGCCAAAAAATTTTAGAAATTTTTATTTTTGCATTTGTTCAAAAATTAAATAGTTTTATTAATTATATTTCTTATATAGGCTCGTAAGAAATTTTCGAATTTCGGCCCTGATTGTGACTTGCCTGATATTTGCACCCGTCTCCCTCGACCTCTTCGAGCCAAAATCAACCCGAGAGATCCCGAATTGTGCAAACAAAAAATGGCGATGGTCACCGCTGAGTTGAAAGGGATTGTTGCCGATTGGAAAACCCTTTGCCAAATTGAAAAAGGTACTATTTCCAAAAAAAATTTTATTTATTATTTTTTTTCGAAAAAAAATTTTCCCGAAGAAAATAAATGTTTTCTTTTCGGTTTTTCACGAATTTTCTTCCGGCAATTTTTAGAGGTGCTTTTTTGGAGTAATTTAGATAATTAAAATTTTTAGAAAATTATAGTTAAACTATAGTTTTTTCAACAAAAAAATTTTTAGAAAAAAAAATTTTTGAGAAAAAATTTTTGCAAAGAAAACATTATCATTTAAAATTCCTTGATAGTTTTTAACCGTATTTTTTTAGATGATACAGATTGCGAGGATTCATTTGTCCTGTGTGCAACAACTTCTCAAGAGAAAGAACAACAAGTCGGCTTTTTAGCCAAGAAAGATCTTTTAAATGTTGTTCCCCTCAGATCGTCAAAAAAGCGAAATGAAACCAGATTGTCTTCTCCATCGGTTGGTTTTAATGAGTTGGTGGTCCGAGACCCCATTGCTCTGCCAGTTCCCGGTTTTGCGAGAACTGTAGCGGTTTTTAAAAAACCTTTTAAAACACCTGGAGATGATAATCTGGGGGAGTCGTCAAACGACTCATCTTCAGATGTCAAGACGATTACTAACCCACTAAATGATTCCGGTTTGACCGTATCAACAGTGGGTTATTTCTCTTCTTAACTTCTGAAGATTTAGCTGGCGATTTTAGTGGTTTTTATTTTTTATTAAAAATTTCTTTTTGTTTAACAAAAAATAAAATTGCCTAGCATGAAAACTATTAATTGTTTATTGATTTTATGTACAATCTATATATTTACATTTTCCCTATTTTTTTTATTTTATGTAGGGCCTTTATTTTGCCGTTGCAAATTTTTCTCATTGTAGTCTAAACGTTTTCTTACGCGTAGACTACTGTGGCGTTTGTCGATATCCCGTTGGGTACATGGTTTATTAATTTTTGGGGTAGGTGAAAATCCCGGTTGTCTTATTGGTAAAGGGGTTGATTCTTGGAATCTTGTTAATTTAGCCTTATGTTCGGCTCTTTTGCGGAACTCTTCCCCTAATTCTTTGTGATATTCGTCCTCTTCATTTGATCGAATTCCCGGGAAATTTATTAATTGTCCCCAAGTCCCGTCACTGAGATATGTTTCGTCCTGGGGATTAAGGACATAATCTTTCTCTAGAATTTCTGGGAGGTTATATTCCGGTTGCAATAGTTCATTATTGATTATACTGGTACTGGGGTTTTCAATATCCTCTTTTGGGAAGTCGGGATTTTTTGATCCCGTTTTTTGAAAATCGGGATATTTTTGCCCTAGTTGCTCAATAGTGTCGTCTAAATCTCCTTCAGTTAAGGCGTCTACGGATTCGTGACCACCTGGTTGTATCGCAGGCACCAGAGTATCTTCATTAAATGATTGATCCTCGGGAACTTCCGATAGAACCGATGGTGGTGCGACCGAAAGTGGGTTAACTGATGGAGGTGGTACTGAGCCAATTCCGCTATCTATTGAGGTATTTGAAATTATGGGCAAGACCGCTGGGCAAGCCGTTGGGATAGTATCCGGGATTGTTTCTATAATCTCATTTCCCACTTCCCGGATTAAATAATGTTTTGTTAATTTAACCGGTAGTTTTATATTTGGGATATTTACCCGGTGATACTCTTTTGATCCGTCCATTATTCGGGAGATGGCGGTAAAATGCCAAATATAATTTTTATGTGTCCGAACACCCAATTTAATTGTGTGTATTAACTGGGAATCCCAATCGATCCCTTTTTGGAACCTATCCGATGGGACCACTTTAAAAAATATATTTCGTTCATTTTTATCGAAATTTTTGTCGATAGTAATGACGTCTCCCATTTTTATAGGGGATGTTCCCGGCAAACCGTATTGTAGCCCGTTTTCGAATGGTACGATAATAAGGGGGTCTCTATGTATTTTACTAAGGGCTAGTTTATCCTTACACTCTCGGGACTTTGCCCGAGCTAATTTAATTTTAGAAATTAACCGATCAATTGGTAATAAAAAAGGTTGGTTTTCTAGCTGAAGAGTGGAGAAAAATATTTCTGATGGGGTCCACCCTTCGGCACCTCGTAAGTGGTTATATTTTTTTGCCGCTTTTCGGGCAACAGATTCACGGTCCGCCCCTGGCTCGGCCATAAATAGTTTTATATATTTATTTATTTTGCTACATCTCCCGTCAAGTTCGGGTATAGCATTTTTACTTGCGCTAGTTTTTGGGTGCATATAAAGACTTACCCCCAATTTTTTTAGAGCCTCATGATCCGCTGCTCCAGCATGTGGGGATGCGTTATCACAGCGAAAAACCACTTCTGTGGTGTCTAATAGGCGTTCACAAAAGTCCTCTCTAATGCGGGCGCATAATTTTAATAATTTTGCCGTAGTCATGCTATCTCCCGGGATAACATATAGTTTTGAAAATCGGGAGATACTTTCGGTTGCGAAAAGCCATCGCCATTTACCAGAAAAATTTTTATCCCCTTTTTTTGGTGGTTGAAAATGGTGAAGTTCGTCTATCAAGACTACTTCCCCTATGGCATTTGGTATTTTTATTTCCTTCATCGGTTTAAATATTTTTGGGTCTTGTTTAATCATTAGGCACCCTTGACATGAATTTACTTTTGCCGTAATAGCTAATTTTAAGCCTATTACTTTAAAAAAACGTTCGGATACCTGGCATAATTGGTTTATGCTAGTATGCCCTAAACTATTGTGTGCCGCTTGTGCAATGTCCCGTGCCCGTTTTTGCGGGAGATCTACAATATCTCGTTCTACATCAGATACTTTATCCATCTTTTTTAAGCAAATGACTCCTTGGTCATCTACAAAACGGGTGCGGAACATGGTACTTAAAGCGGGAAATTTTTTTGGTCGGGCTGGGTCGATAACGACCCCTCGTTGTTTTTCTAAGATCAAGACTCTGGCTTGTCTGTACAAATTGTCAGCACTTTGCCAATCCCTAATGAGGCCAAAATCTTGCCTTAATTGTGCAAGGTTATGGTCTACTTTTGAAAAAGCCCGGAGGTTAATTTTTTCAGGGGTTGTTTTAGCGAAACAAAATTTCAACGGATTGGCCTTCGGCCCGTATGCTCCCAGCCTATTTTTTGGTCCAAAATTAATTGAGCCATCTGCCCGTCTAAATTCTGTATTTTCAGATTCGAAATCTGATAAATCTCCCTCAATATCTGTGAAAAACGATAACAGCTGGGTGACAGATACCGTTTCTTGGAAATCGGGGTCAGCCCTGTCCAGCTGTTGGTCGATATCGGCCGAAATGTTGGCTACGTGATTAAAAAATGCAGATGCATTTGGCTCTAGATCGACCGCCTGACAGACTGGACAATTTCGATCACATTCTGGTTGCCCTTTATCTTCCTTTAAAAAAGGTAAGTGTCTGGACATAAAATCGATTTCTGGGATATCTTTCCCTGCTACGTGTATCATACGGAAATTTTGTACGAGCATCTGCGCGAAAAGCGAATTTATTTTTAAATTCGTATCCGAAGGGATACCTTCTCGGCGCATACGTTCATACAACATAACTGTTGATTTGCTGTCCGTTCTTACTGTGACCCTGTGGGCACTATTATTGATATGAGGCAGAAAATATAGCATAGATGCACAGATTCCCTGCAGCTCTATTATGCAGGAGCCGGGAAGAGTTTTGTTCATACCTAACGTTCGTTTTTTGGAGAAAAAACCATTAAACAAACGCTTATTTTCGACTGGGTCGAATTGGTATAGAACTGCTCCCGTTCCGGCGTAGCTGGTGTCGACCGAAAGGATTAAATCCAAGTCGTCGCGAATTGGGCTTTTGGCCATTAATTCATTTTGGACTTTAATGGCCTTTTTGAAATTAATTTTTGATTCCTCGGACCAAATGACTTTATCGCTACTGCTGCCCACTGCTAATTTTCTAATAGGGTCTAAAACCATAGCAGAAAATGGGCAGAATTCTGATATAAATGACATCAGTCCTATAGCACCTCGGAGATTTTTAACGGTTACAAGACCGTCCGTTGTCAATTTATTTAAATTAGTAATGATATGGGGGGAGGCAAAAATTTTGCCATTTTCGATTCTCCGTCCTAAAATACTATATGAGGTTCCTAAAGCCGTAACTTTTTTCCCATTTACCCTCAAATCATGGTATTCTAAAGTAGCTAGCACCCCGGAAAACGACCTGACCAGCTCTTCCCTAGTTTTTCCAAAAATGATAATGTCGTCCATATAGCGGCGCACATTATGACGGTGTTTCCACAAAATTTGTTGCAGGAAACACCTTAACTGGGAAGGTGACTGGATCCAGCCCTGAGGCATTTTCGTATATTGAAAAAGGCCGTAATCCGGGTGCTGTACCACGAAATATGGTCGTAAATGCGGGGCCAGTTGGAAAGAATAAAACGACTGGGTCAAGTCTAAAACTATGACGTAGCCGTCTTTCGTATAGGGGGTTACCGTTCTAATAACCTCTGGTATATCGTCCGCTTGGCGGGCTTTATATACAGTTGCCCCATTAACACTGGTGGCGCAATTTGCCACGATTCTTACCGAGGAACTGTTTAAAACGATATTACCATCTTCGCCTTTTTTACCTACGGCGAAGATTGGTAATATGTTTTTTACAATACTCTGATTAGCTGGTTCTAGAACCCCTAGGGCTACTTCTAGATCCAGTTTAGCTCTAAGAGCATCTAAAGTTTGAGGATTCATGGAGGCGTAATAATTTCTACATGTATTTGTGCAGAGCTCCCCATAAATCTCTCCATTTACTTGAAATTCCTCGTTAGGAACCGTGCCAATGTCCATGCGAAACACTTTTTTATGCGTTTCCATTATGGACCTGAGTTCTTGTTCTAGGCCGATATCCCCTTTTCTATTCAATTTTTTAAATGATCCCTCTGGATCGAATTTAGCTAGATCTAAAGAAAAACTGGCCCTGGCTTTTGCCAGAAAAAATTCCATTTTTCGTTGCCACAGAGGTTTAGACTCTGGGTGCGAAATCATTAACACCTCTTTAGTGTCTATTTTAGGATTGTGGGTGCTAGAAATATCCAACCAATTAGGAAAAACCTCGGCCGCCGTTTGACCTTTATTATTTTTAGCTTCTGCTAGGTCAAAACTCTTATGGTCGAAGATTTCGCCGAATTCTAACTGGTTTGACCAGTTATCGTTTGTGGTTGGTACATTTTCAATGGAAATCCGGTTTTTAAAACCGGCTCTTGCGTCACAGGTAACTAACCAGTCACGGACCGTATTTGTATTTTTATACCGGTATAAAATTTCATTATAGTCCCCTTTTTTCAATTCTATTTTACCGGTTAATTTTGGTATTGTTTGGATACCGTTATATCCTAAAACTTCCATTTTTGTAAATAAAGGGACGTTCTGGCCATTTAGTTTTAAAGAGGTTTGATTCCCTTTAATTTTATACTCAATCTCATTTACCGCCAAATCACTGTTTCCTACTAAAATCTGGTCGATATTCGCACTTTTATTAGTGAAAACTATTGCGTCGACAAATTTCAGCTTAAAACTTTGAAATTTGAGGGTAAATGACACAGGTTTATCATGAAGAATTATTGATCCTCCTGTACATGAGATTGCCTTTTTTGGTACCCGATTTGGGTTTCCCCAAACTAAAGCTGAGGCCGGTATTTTTTTTAATAATTCTAAGTGAATTAAACTGGTATCAGCCCCAGTGTCTACTACTGCAATGACCGGAACTCCTGCAATATTTGCTAAAATTTTAGGACTACAATTTTCTCGTTTTTCAAAAATTTTATTGTAGTATGCTACTTCTTTGTATTTATACAGGGCAGAGTTAAAATTTTTTATTTCAGCTTGCACCTGCATCTTTCGTTGTAGCTTATGGTCCCCATTCTGAAAATGTAAGTTAGAATTTGGAGAAATGCTTGAATTTAAATATTTACCTTGGTGCCCCTGGGTGCGCTGATCAAAGTCAGCATTTCCATAATATCCTTCGGGGTCATCTTCGTGGTATTCTGGGTTAGTGTCCGCATTGCGGTAGCCTCCTCGGGCCACCGGCCGATTCCCTTGCTTATATGGGCCGTTTCCATAACCTCGTGATCGGCCTCGACCTCCTGAGCGCCCCCCACGTGGGAAACCGCGCGGTTGACCGCGCGGCTGGCCTCGTGATTGGCGGAAAGGTGTTCGAGGGCGATTTCCCCGTTTATCCAACGCATTTTTGATCTTAGATCGTCGCTGTTGGAAACGAGGTTCATTTTTTCTAGAAAATGCCGCCAGGTAAGCACATTCGGCTTCTAAAACCTCGAAATCATCGGATTCTAAATCCGCGAAATTAAACATAAAACTGCTATTTTCGACCTCATTAGATGAGTCAATAGTTGCCGCATTTATGCGTGAAATTCCGTTGTTTTTACCTGCCGGCATTGATCTGTTATGGAGACGCATATTATGCGAAATTATATCGTTATATCGCTTAGCGACATTTTCCGGGCCTTCTAAAAAGGCCTGACGATATTCGTCTCGGTCAAAAGCAAGGGTGGCGCCTTTTAGTTTATCCAAAAGGTCATATACAAACGTTTTATGGCTTAAAACATCGTTTACCTCAAGTTCACATACCTCCTTAGATAGATGGGTAGCTAAGCGACCCAATATTTTAGAAAATTCACTATTTGTTAGATTTAAAATAGTGAACATTATTGCGGTATGGTTCCAGAGGGGCGAGTACTGTTCCTGACCTTTATAGGTACGTTTCAGGTGTTGACTTTCGGATAGGTACGTAACCTTATCATAGGCTCGAAAGTGCTCCTCTAGTTCCTCAGCTATGGCTAAAACTAAACTATCCGTTTTACAGTTAGTTATTTTACCCACATCTGAAAAAATACCCCGAAGTTGTAAAAGGCAAGGCTTTGAGCGCTTGGTTTTTACAACTTGGCCAATTAGAACATTTTTAAAAGCCGACCAATTAGGGTAACCCCCACGAAAAAATGTCTGTGACCACGGTTTTGGTAATAGATCCAAGATCAGTTCAAAACCGTTTTTCACACAAGCCCGTAGTTGTTCTACAACTTCCGGGTCAAATAATTTTTGTAGGTTTTCAACCTTAGCAATTTTGTTTGGACCACAAAAATACTGTATGAGTCTTTTTTCGACTTCTTCTTGGGGTACCCCTGTAATCCCATAATCATATTGGGGTCCCGTAGCCCCAGTCGTAACACGCATGGTCATATCTTCCAATTCCGTGTCTAAAAAGCGGCCATTTTCGACCCAATTATGTAACATAGCCGATCCCTCGGGGATCCCCCATGTACTATCGGGTTCCTCAAAAATGGCTAAACTACGCGTCCGATCTAAGCGCCAGGTCCAATTTACCTGCGTAAAATCAAAACGGTAAATTTTACTTTGTTTTTCGGACCATAAATTACAAGCCCTGGCAACTCCAGTTAACCATTGCTTTATGTATCCGTCTGACTGGGCAGTATTACAAATTGCCAAATCTATAGGCCATAGCGTTTGCTTACTGGCCAAAAAAGTTGCTGTCCCAGGGCCCGTTTTCATAGGTAACACCTGGTCCAGTCGCATTTTCTCCGCTCCATAACTGGAACCCGCCATCACCGGGTTATTTTTAAACAATTTTATATATAAATTATATAACGGTGTTCTAGTTTTTATGGAGTTTTAATGATAAAAAGTGAAAATTTTTATTTTGTAGAAAAACAATGAAAAAATGAATTTTGCTGCTTTGGAAAGTCTTATGCTAAAATTAAATTAAATATTTGATTAAATCAAATATTTATTTTTTCGAAAAGAAACGGTTTTTTATTCGCTTTCTTGAAGAAAGGAATCTATTTCTTAGTTTTAACTAAGAAACCCGTTCTTGCTGTTTTTTGTACAAAAATGAGTGGCTTGGTTTTTAAAACTTAGTCACAAATAAATCTGACCGAACTTACGTCTTTGGAAGCGAGGTTCTACTGTATTAAATACAGAAACTTCAGACTCCACGTCCGTAGTGTAAGTTCGACAAGCTCTTCTGGTAGTCGTCAGGGGTTTCCTGGAGACTATCAGAGAGTTTATTTGTGATAAGGCAAGGCTCAAGAATGTAATAGTGATTCTGAGCCGTAATAACCTGTAGTTATAACTCTGNTTTTGCAGTGATGAGTCATTAAAAATTTTACCAAAAATTTTTCTCAAACTTTTTAGCCCTAAAATCCACTTCTTTATATAACATTACTGCTTAAATAAAGCTTTAAGCTTAACTTCTGGTCAAATCGGAAGTGATGAGTCATCATAAAATTTATAAAAAAAATTCGTTAATTTTTTAACCCTAAAATCCACTCCTTAGTATGATATTAATGCTTTAATGAAGGATTTTGCTTAACTTCCGGTAAAACCGGAAGTGATGAGTCGTAAAAGTATCACCAACAGTTTTCTCAAATTTCTTACCTTAAATCCACTCTTTAATATATTATTACTGCGTTAATAAAGCTTTTAGCTTAACGTCTGGTCAACCGGAAGTGATGAGTAATCAAAAATATCACTCATTTTTTTTCGTTTAATTTTGTTCGGAAAAACCAAACCAACGACCAAGCCAAGCCAAAAACCAAGCCAAGCCAAAAAAACCAAGCCAAGCTAAAAAACCAAGCCAAGCAAAAAACCTACCCAAGCCAATCCAAGCCAAGCCACCAACTATTGTTCGGTTTCCAAGCCAAGCCAAGCCACAAAAATTTGCTGGCTTGCCGAGGTCTGAAACTTTCAGGGGTTATTTTTTAAGTTCATTGTGAAACAAATAATTAGAATGAAATTGGAAAAACCCGAAAATTACGAAATGAACATTTAGAATGATTTGATCGGTGGTACATTTTGTAAAGATGTAGAATCAATGTAAATTAATTTTAATTCCCATGAGACCTTATAAAGGGGCAATATAAATGCTCCAAAATG
>SCLH01000277.1:581588-595071 GCA_004367855.1 Oikopleura vanhoeffeni | reverse complement strand
ATAAATGGTGATGGGTTTCCATTACAGGGTGGTGGGTTTCCATTACAGAGTAATTTTTGGCAAAATTTGAAAAGTTGTTTTCAGCCAAAAATTTGGAATTTTTTTGAGATTTTTTTCAAACTACATGTGCAGGGAACAATTAAATCGATATCGATAATTATGCCTAATATCTAAATAAGATATTTTGAAATTTCACTTCCAAAAAAATATTTTTGCTCCAGATATGTCCAGAATGCTTATTTTTTTTGACAAATTGTACTCAAAACACTTTCCTAAAAACTGGCTTATTTTAAATTTTAATTTCAGATTTGGATCAAAAATTATTATTTCGGAAGTAAGACTTAAGCAAAAAATCGCCTTTCAATCAACTCGTCATAAAATTTGAACCGATTATCCGAAAAAATTTTAGTTTATATTTTTAGATTCACATTGTTAAATTTGAAAATGTATTCGAAAGAGAAGTTCCTGCAATCATTTTTTCCATCATTTTTAGCTGTTTTATAGTGGCTTGAGCCTTTCAAAAGGCTCTATGCCTAGAGTCAGTACCGGGAGATTTATCTGCAAAACTAACCCCATCAGCACTAATTCTTTGAGTTTATATGGTTAAAATTTCTCAAAAAAAATGATTCCGACCATGAAAAAAAAATTTTGAGCCACCTGGTGGTCACAATGTGAGTATTAAAAAACAACCTTTTGGGCTTTCTAAGGCGCTTTAAAGGTTGAATTATTCATTTTATGTTTTTATGACACTGATCGCGCCACAAAAACATTTTCGAAAATTTTTATCGCTCATTTTGAAGGAATTTTAATGAAAAAAATGCGTGGGCGGAACGACCGAAAACGCAAATTGATATTGGCCAACATTTCGTCCGTGCCAATTTAATTGTGTTTTTTGACCTAAAATTTTATTTGCTATCCGATAAGCATAATTTTAGGATTGAGCAGGCATGAGCACCTACTTCAATCGTCAATTTAAATATTAAAATGCCATTATACATTATAAAAACGTTTGAAAAAAAAATTTCAAAAATTCTCTCAAAAATTCTGCACAAGTCACTCATCACCAATCGTCAATAAACTAATTAGTTTTAAAGGTCGATTTTCGGCCCGGGTACTGACCCTATCTATGCCCGGCGGGTTAAACCCTTTTGAGCATATGTTAAAAAAGTCCGCCAAGGCACCAGAGCCAGAATTGTGGCTCTACTTTGACTGTTGTTTACAGAAAGCTTAAGGCAGTTGGAATAAAAAAAAATTTTGCAAAGGAGTTGAAAGTGATGATTTTGCATCCGACATTTTATATTCTAAAATCTTATTTTTAAGTTCAAGAAAATATAGTGAGAAAAGCAAGGTATACCATATCACGTTATACACGGTCACAGTTGTCTTCACAAGTTAAATTTATGTCGGCAACGATGCACAAGTATCTGGCCAACGTTATAGTTTTGTTCGCTTTGATTCATATCACATAAATCAAAAGTTATTAATAAATAAGTCAAACATTTTGGTGGAAAAATCATGATTTTTGATAAAAAATGTTAATTTCCCCCATAAAAGCAGATTATTACACTTTTTTTTTATTATTTTCAAGTAAATATGGTAATGAAGTAGAACTGTTGACACTTTTTGATTGCTTCAATTCACTTTTATAATAATTAAATTTTTTCATGGGATACTTGAAGTTGAAAATTTAGAAATTTCACNTATTTCAACTGTTATGCATGCACAAAATACTTTCCTAAAAACTGGCTGATTTCACATTTGTATTTTATGTCTAGTTCCGAAAAAAATTTCAGGAAGTGAAACATAGGCGAAAAATCCTAATAAATCAACACCCCGTAATACTGGAAACAAAGATTCGAAAAAAATTTCAATTATTTTTTGGGAACCGAATCAAAATTCTTTATAATGTGTTTAAAGGAAAGATTCTACAATCCCGTTTTTGCCATTTTTGAATGATTTTAGATATGCTTGAGCCACAATTGTGGTTCTGTGCTCACAAGGGTTAAGAGACTTGTAGTCCAAAATACTTAATTTAAATTTTTACTTTCCGTTCTAACCTTGTTTTTTCAACTTTGACTAATTGGGCGATTGTTTTTCGCTTTTTAATGGTGCCTGTACTGAACCTTAAATCAGTGATTAATAATCACCTCTTATATATATTTCCTTTAGATTTCGGACAAAATAATATTTTACCACAAAATCAACGCGGTCAAAATGCGAAACAGTTTATGATGATGGTAAGAAATGACAAAAAATATCATCTATTAATTGTTACAGTTTTCCTTGTTTTCTTTGGATTAGCACAAGTTCACAGACATTATTCTAATTTCGACGATGACTTTTTGCATGACCCCTCGGGAAATAAGACTTTCGATTGCATTGATGACAATTTTGACATTTCATTATGGTATGTTGGTAAAATGAGTTTTTACGCTGCAAAAGATGCCTGCAAAGACAAAAATGCCACTGTATTGAGTCTTGATAATAAGCCAAGACCAAACTTTCTAAAATTCTCTTTTCAAAAACTTGGTGTTCAAACAAGCTGGCTTGAAAGTCAAACAGAATTAGGTTCAGGAAATTTTATCGAAAAAATAGATGCGCCGACTTTTCTACCTCAAGTTGAAGTACTTGAAAACTCAGAGCCAACTTGCTATAGCTTAAACAAGCCAATGTCATGCAATGATGAAATCGACACCATTTGTGTCGGGAACTTTCTTTGTCCGATTTCTGGTGAAGGTTCTGGGCAAGAATCCGACAGTACATGGGCAGGATTCCGACAGTTTCGAGGTTATGAGCAGGAATCCGACATCTCGATTTGAACGTTATGATCCTGGTATTAAATAAATGAAAATAACGATTATATCTTGTATACTTTTAAAAATAAATACACATACAAACTGAGTCATCTATCGTTTCTTAAGGAATTGTGTGTGTGATGTGTGGTACAAGAAATACAGAAAATGAAGAACTTGATATAACTCTTGCATAGTTAAAGGTAAATGTAGGTCAGTACCGGGAGATTTATCTGCAAACTAAACCCCTCAGCACTAATTCTTTGAGTTTATATGGTTAACTTTCTCAAAAAAAATGATTCCGACCATGAAAAAAGTTTTTGGAGCCACCTGGTGGTCACAATGTGAGTATTAAAAAACAACGTTTGGGCTTCCTAAGGCGCTTTAAAGGTTGAATTATTATTCATTTTATGTTGCTATGACACGGATAGCGCCATAAAACATTTAGATATACATGACAAAAAAAAAAATTAAATTTTAGAAAAAAAAAATTTCGATATTTTTTTTGGTCATATGATTTGGTCATATATTTGAAGGATTTGGATGAAAAAATGCGGAGCGGAACGACCGAAAACAAATTGATATAGGCCAACATCTCGTGCGAGCCAATTTCATTGATTTTTCGACCTAAAATTTTATTTGCTATCCGATAAGCATAATTTTGAGATTGAGCAGGCATGAGCACCTACTTCAATTGTCAATTTAAACAATAAATGCCAATACATTATAAAAACGTTCGAAAAAAAAATTTTTTCAAAAAATTCTCTCAAAAAATCTGCACAAGTGACTTATCACCATTCGTCATAAACTAATTAGTTTAAAAGTCGATTTTCGGCCCGGTACTGACCCTAGGTATATGCTATACCCTATACCGTATAGGTCGCTGGAATGGACTTTTTCTCGATAAAACATTAGCCAACCAGGGCTCCTGGTCCAGGGCTTCAAGGATATCTTTCAGATTAGCAAGTTTGCAGAATAAGCTTTCAACTTGCATGTGAAATGTCCCAATCTTTTTTTTATGCATACATTCCTTGCCACATAAGTGACAGAAGAAGAACGAAAACGGAAAAACTATCTCCTCCTAGGTTTTATTTCCAAATTTATTGCAAATTTGACATAACTTGAATAATTAGTAGGTCAAACTTCTGTTTGGAAAAGTTTTTGCATTAAATGTCATATTTTCTTTAAAATACAATAATTGTCACCTACAGTCTAGGCTAGATTGTGTAGGTGCACCAACCGTTTAAAGCACATATCCTTAGTTGAGTTAAAAGATTTATTAATTCCAAATGATTGTACGGAATAAGTGTATTAGTATGAAGAAGTTATATAAAATACATAAAAGTTATTATTTAAAACTCCACAAACGAGTTTCTTAGGTAAAAGAATTTTTGGAATTTGTTGGCCAATCCTTTGCCTCTTCCTTTTATAGTTAATCGCTGCAGTTTTTCTCGCAGAGCAACATCTTGGGCAGATTCGTTCCCATGTTTAACCCAAAATGGTCCAAATGGTGCCAAAAGAATGCGACTCCTCGGAAGAATGATTTTTGTGATAACTGGTTCCGCTGGGTTTTTGATACGCAGTTCTAGAGGTGGTAACTGTCTGCGTTCGGTTTTTTTCTCGTTTCGCCGGCCAGTATGCAAATCTCCAATTCTAAGTTTTGGTTAAATGAAGAACTCGACCGATCTGTCGACGAAAAGGTTAACCCTTGGAGGCCCCAAAAAATTCCGTGGAGGCTCCGAACTTGATTTTTTACGAAAATTTTGTGTCTAACATATTCTTAAACAATATATAGTGTTTAATAATTTCTTTTGGAATTGCAAAATATTCTTTAATTAAAAAGTTAGGTTAACTCGTAGAGTCACTTCATATTCCTAATTTTTAATCAGAGCGCTTTATTTGTCAAAAAAGGATATTTTGACAAAAAAGAGATACAGTANCTCAGATACCCACTTGGAAAAAAATAACATTAATTTTAAGTATCACAGAGAAACATTGCTCATATTTTTTAGTAACCAGAAGACTTCCTAAAAACTGACTTCCTCAAATTTTTCTTATATATGTACTAGATAAATTTTAGAGAAATCGGCATAAAAAGTATAATAAAATAACGATTGAACGGTTAATGCTAAAATTTTTAATAAATATTTTTAAATTTTACTCGGCGAACTCTATTCGGGATTTGAAAAGTCTGTAGAGTATTTTCATCGATGATTTTTTAAGGTTAAAAATATATTTGCCTCAAATAAGGTTTGAAGCCTTCAAGGGTCAAATAAAAATTTTTATTATTTTTAATTTATTAATCTGTCTGATATTTGCATCTAAATTTTTTAGAGTGAAAATTCCCTTTTTGCCGTCGAAAAAAATGTATTTATTCTGAAAAATGTCTTCGACCTTCGAATTTTATGTTAATAAAATATATACCAAAATTAATAAAAAAACTATTTCGACTTGAAAGAAATCACTTAAATTTATATTCCTCGTTCTTACTGATTTTCGGCTCATGAATTTTTCATTAAAATAAGGAATTGAAAATTAAATGACTTATGCCGTATAAATAATACCTGATAAGTGCAGATTGACTGAGTTCATCTTTTGAATTGCTCAAAACGGTGTTTTCTTTCACCTTTTCACGATTTCGTTTTCTAAAATTCAACATTAATTGCCAACCTTGTGATGATAACAGAAAAACCACAGTTTTATAAGGACAGTCTGCTGTTAATTTCATTCCCACTAATTCCTATTCCTTTTACAAGCGTGCCTGCAAGATTATTTTTTATGTCTCCGAAAAACAGTCTTTTTTAAACATTTTAATAATACGTTTTTTTATCAAAAAACCAAAATGAGAAAATATTTAAATCTTTTTTCGGTGAAATTCACCATTGTGTATTAAAATCATTACAAAAAATAATTTCTAAACCTTTTTTGTTCATCGATATAAAATTGCATAGCTGATTGCCAACTGTCTTCTGTATTGCCTGCCCGTATTGATCGATTGAGCCAACTAGTTATAAACCTCTGTGCAGATGAAATTATATTTTCAGGTCCCAAATTTTCGATTTTCATCATCAAAATATCTGAAATGTATAATATTAAAAATCCATCAAGGGGTGGTCGTCGCTAAAAGGCTGAAATCGTGGTTTTTCAATGGCTGATTCGTGGAGTAGTACAAATCATTCGACCAAATATCATTTTCCTTTGATATATCAGAACAAAAATCTTGCAGCCTTATAAATTTCGAAGGTCACGGATGACGGTAAAATCAGAAACGAGCTTACAAAACTCATAAAATGAATTGAGGTGTTAACTAACTGGACAAAACGCGAGCAGATCACCTAAAAAAGTTTTGGAAAATATTCTCAAGTTTAGCTCCAGCATCATCAAAAAACGTATTTTGACCCTATTTTAGGGGTCTCAATAGACTGTCCAAAGACTATCTAGAAATTAACGATTAAAAACACACGAAATCACAAAACGCATTGATTTGGGCTTCCCGTTAAACACCAAAAAAAAAGAAAAAAAAATTATCAAAAAACATTTTTACAAAAAGGATTTACTCTAATAATACTCATCTTGAAATGTTTTTTAAATATATGTGATGAGATAATTATTGAATGATTATGTAATTAAAATGCATAATTTGAACATCTCTACTAGTAGGTCTTGATATATAGACAGAAATGTCGAAAATGTCACTTTCATCACTGAAGGAGTGTCGGTTTTGAAGGTAAGGGGGCAACTCGCAGTCAACAACAACAAATTTTGCCTGCGAGTTAAGTCATATACCACTCGGGGCTCACCGCTAATAGCGTTGGTTGAATACGCGTCCCTGATTGGCTGTGATTTTGCTTTCCTTACAAAATGAAAGAAGACGATGAGTAATAGCTTGCGCAGCGGATCGCCGCGCACCGAGTTGACCGTATCAAAAAAAACTCGCAGTCAAACTTTTCGAGAAAACTCGCAGTCAAAAAACCATGTACACTGGACACGAGTTTACCTGGCCCTAATTCTAACCCTTTCAAGATAGGATTATATTTTTTGTACACAACCGCTCATTGTGTACACTAAGGGCATGGCAAAACTTTTTGTCAAAACAAGCTAGGGATTGTGCATCAAAAATAAGGTTCTTACAGTTTCTAGAATTTTGACTGCGAGTTTTTCGAGATTTCTGTTTATTTTAACTACGAGTTATCGAGGAAACTTGCAGTCAAAACATTTGACTGCAAGTTGTCCATCCACCGTTTTGAGTTCCTTGAAATCAATATATTACTATTATAAAAACACCAATTTTAAGATAATTGGTTGAACTATGTTCCTCGGCCTTAACTATTTAATCGGATGAGTGTTACTGATTATATGATTTTTTTAAAGTGCTCGTACAATTTTGTACGTGTCGTCTCTACTGCGGTAAGCACTTATGGGTCATTAAGGTCATAATTGAAATAAAAAATGTCGAAAATGCAAACTTATGCCAGCTGATTGAGATTAATCGGTCTCCTCCCGTAATTATAATAAATTTCATTCTACCTTCATCATCCGAAATCCCGAATCTCTCTAAAATTTCTATTGAATCTGTAGTTTGCGACGAAAAATGATGAAGCCATGCAAGCATTATAGCTCCGAACTCGGCTGAATATCTGCTTGTCATTTGTAACCAATTAACACAGCATTCAATAACTTGGGGATGTGAACTCCAAACTAGATTGTTCAATTTGTTGTAAATCTGAAAATATGGAATAATCACCATAAAAGTTTATTAGAAACTGAAGTATAAAAACCTGATCAAAGCATTTGACTTGTAAAGAAACAAACAATTTATTCATATTTACGAGCATAATAGTCTATACAAACTAAGCAATCACCTCCAGATTTTACTGAGAAAATGATTGAAAATAATCAAATTTTGCTACATTCATGTAACATAATAATTTATTTTCCTTACGTACAATGTCCGAATTCGATCTGCATCAACTCGAGCTATAGCTCAACTGAGCAAACTTTTCCGTATATTATATCCTATTACGAGGAAGGTAGATCAAAATCGCCTAGGTAAAAATACAAACCAATTGTGTGTTCAATTCAGGGATTTGATTGGTTGGTTGGCCCGTCTCACTCTCGTTTGTATTTGGTTTGTATTTTTACCTTGTAATTTTTACCTTGTAATTTTTACCTTGTAATTGGTTTGTATTTTTATCTAGGCATTTTTGATCTACCTTCCTCGTAATAGGATATATCGTTATATATAAAGCATGTAATTGGTTTCTATGGGTCAATAGGGGACTGATACGATTATCGACCGATAAGGAGCTAAAGAGCGTAGGTTGAAATAGTTTTAACTCCCTTGTGCCTGAAATTACCAATAATTTCATATACAATACATAAGGGAAGAAAATCGACTTATAGCTTCAGCTCAAGTTATTTTGTGAAACGTTAACAAATTTTTTTTTTAATTTTGACTTTTGTAAATTGCAATGTAGATATTGTTTTGATCTTAGCTAGACCGTAAAAATTTAATTTTTAGATTTAAAATTAGTTTTATAACAAAACTGCTCAGTACACATGAAGCTGATTTAACTTGTTTATTCAGCATATATACTATGAAACGTTAACTGTAAATATGCATTATAAAACGGCGGCAACTTTCTGCTGAGTTTATCCCGGATGCGGACAACTCTGCACGGTTTTTATTTTTGGCTCGATTATGATTCCGATTCAATTTATTACTTGCTAATTATATTTCCGCTAATCTACTCTCAATTTCTGAGTAATTATCTCCAATTAATTTATTTTTCTTATTTATTCAAACTGCCGCAATAACACCTTTTGCTCTCGCACAAAAACGACCTCATTTATTTTTGAGCCAGCGCCCTCCCTATTTTTGAGTCAAAAGTGAAGCCGCCCTAAACAATTTCGAGCCAAAAATAAAAACCGTGCAGAGTTTCCGTGCAGAGTTGCCCCTCAATATTTTAGTTTGTACTCACAATAGTATTGAGAGTGTCAATATGAACATTTTTCAGTTTATCTTCTCTATAAAAATCTATCACCGATGTCATCAGATCCCGGAAGACAAATTCATCTGTTGCTACTTTCACCAGTTCAATTACTCCAGATATAAAATCGTGTTCATTTTGAAATTTCAAATTTTGAGTTAATTTTCTTAAATGAGCCATCCAACTTTGAGATTCATACTTAGAAATTCCCGCCCATTCAGGAGTTGGTAACGGCGATTCACTTCAGTTTTGTTGAAAATTTTATTTTCACACAATTGAGAGAAAATGTCGTAATTTATTTCATGGGGGATATAAGTTTATTTGTTCTGCAGTCTTAATCCGAAGTTTTATTTTTTCACAAGTGATTTCTAAAAAACTTAAAAAAAATATCAAAATATACTTGATCTATCGACTTGATTATCCAAAATATTTAGTTAATCAACGAATTATTATTTTTCTTCTAAGTCCGGAAAAACCAGTTTTACCAGATATAAATGCTATACTTTGTACAATTATACAAGTCGGACTTGTCAAGTCCGCAAACAGAATATTATGCCCGAAAACTTTTACAAAAAATGAAACATACACTTCCAAATTTCCATGTTAGTTTGGCTTTATCAACAGTTAAAATCTCAAAATTGTTTAGCAAATCGGCCAAAGCTCCTCCTGGGAGTATAATTGAAACTGCAAACACAAATTACAATTTTGTATGTGTATGTAAATCTAACTATATATATTGAGCGGTGCCATAGACCCTTAGATCACCGAATCAAAGAACATTATCGGTTCGGGAAAGATGGTAATGAAATTTTCTTGCATATTTATTCCTGCTCAGAATACATTAAAAATCAAAGAAAGATTTTGAGAGACGCAAAATCGAGCCAATTGAAACCTTGGCAAGTTTTTACAATCAAAGTGATTTTTTTCCGTAGCAAGTTTAGCATTATAGTTTTTTTTATTCAGACCAATTTGGGTACGGAAAGCACGGGGCGTGCTTAGCGTACCCAAATGGGTACACTAAACACCGACTCCCTACTACATACGCATGTTAAACCCAAATCTCAATTGTCAGAAAAAACACAAGCGCTTTGCTATATTCTAAACGGGAAATTAAATTTTAATCCGGAAAAAATTTGTGACTTTCATTATTAGCTTGTTGTTGTTCTAGTTCACACTTCTGAAACTTTAAACATATGTGTCCTTTTTGGAGTTTTCTAGATTCGTAAAGATATTTTATTAAAATATACAGTATATTTTAATTAAATATCTTTACGAATCTAGAGAACTCCAAAAAGTATATTATATACTTGATCATTACTTTAAAAAACAATCGATCAACAATTCTTTTAGCAGGAGTTACAGGTCTTGATTTTTGTTGTTCGACCACGATGATATCAGATACTGAACTATTCGAAGCCGATCTTTTCATCATTGCTTCCAGCCGAGTTTTAACCCTTGGCGTCACCCTGGGAGAAGCCAAATTAGACAGTTGCTGTACTGGCGAAGAAATTGACCATTCACCTTGGTCAACTTTTTCGGAGGTTACATGTGAAATTTTCAAATGTTTGATTTTAAAAATTTCAAAAGATACTACGGTTTTTGCGCGGCGAGATCTTGGGACGATCAAATTATCAGTTTTGATAGAAGAAATTGGTAATTCTGGTAGAGTTCGATATGAAACCGGCTGTATTTGGTCAGGAAGTATCAGTCGAAGATGGCTAGATTTTAGGCCACGGTTGTTCTATCATAAACAGAAAAATAAATTAATAAGTTTAAAAATTTCCTAATTTCAACTACAAAATTAAAAAGTCGTCAACTGAAAATAGTCTCATCATAGTCGACTTCCTTGGTAATCTGAAAATGGTTCAAAAACCCACGCCAAAATGTTATTTAAAACAAATGAAAATTCTTAAATTAATCTACTCTACATTTTCACACAAAACGAAGTTCACACAAACTGCAGCTCAATTTATCAAAATGATAGCGAGCTACTAACACTCAAATTTACCATGTTGGAAGCTTGAGCTTTTTCCTCTTGTTCTTTGGCTAACTCAGCTAAAATAACAAGTTTAAAACTATTAGCTGTATATTTAGGGAGAATTTTGGCCAAAATCGATATCTCCGCATCATATTAGCATATCGCACACGGGTTTAAAACAGCGCCCGAAAAGTTGTATGAATTTTTTTTTCGAAAAAACAAGTTTACAAGTACTCTCGAAACCGACATTTTTGTTGCAATTTTAGTCAAAAACACAGTATTTTGAGGTACGGTACGGTTGTCGTACGCTTCTCGAGATTGTCTTAAAATGATTTTCAGGACCAATTACAGTTTATATAAAATATTCAGCGAATTGTTCGGAATTGCTTTTGCTTTCTTTGACATTGAATGTCGAAATTTGGCATAAAAAATTAATTTTACTTGTTTTTTTAGTTGTTGTCTTAAAATTGTCGGTTGCCGGTCAAGCACTTAAACATATGTTGAATAATTAACTTAAACTTTGAGCTACATGGTCGAATTTTGTGGTTTTAAGTTCGATATTGAATAAGTCTCAAATTTGAAGAGCATTAAATTTTTCAAACTTTTTCGACGATTCCCATTCGGGGTACGGTACGGTTTTTCACAAAATTTGATAAATGTCAAATTCGACAAAAAATTATAGAATTTTCGAAAAAAAAATTTTTATAAATTGTCAGTCAATACTGATCACATAATCATATAACAATAAATATAATATAATATTCAAAATCAACTGTTCGTCTAAGAAATAATTTTTAAAAGACTAAATCGTCCGTTTTTTTTGTCTAAGTCATTTTTTTGTTTTCCAGGTAAACTTTCCCTCCCCAAAAATCATCCAGATACCATCGATATTTCTACTAGTCCAAATCTCAGGAATTCTTCAAAAAAATTTTCAGGAAACAAGAGTATTTGTTCTATTTAATTCAAATATTTGCCGCTGAAGAGCAAATATAAGCAAAAAACATTAACTGCTCATACCTGGAAATGTTTTTAGACTATGTAAGTCTTTCAGTTAGAGAGACCTTACTGTGCATGAAACATGCTTATTTTTAACTTCATTAAAATTTCTTATTTGAAATCGTCATAAAACTATTTTTTTCTTGGGGTGACGATAATTGACGGTTCTCAAAAATAATTTGTCATATATCATATTATATATGACGATTTCAAATAAGAAATTTAAATTATTATGATATATGTCTATTTTGTAGAGAATTTCTAACTGAGTTTTTTAATTTATAAGATTTTCTCTGATTTTGAGATTGTTTTTAAATTCGGTTTCAAGGTGGTGGTCGTCTTAATTTGAAACCTTCTAAAAAGACATTTAAACACTTTCAGAAAGCTTGAGACTAATTTTAACCCTGGAGCTTCACCCTGGAGCCCGAAAACATGCAAATTCAACTCTTGAGAAACCATAAAAAGAAAAACCAAAAAGTTGTCCCGAGAGTTTTAAAGCCAGGCTTTGTTGTTAATATAAAGCTTCCATTTCGATATTTACATGAATATCCTTTTCCCAACGAAACCNGTTTACTATCTCTATAGCGCGTGTTCGAATCCCACTGATGGTGTCTGAGTGATTGTCTTGAGTATGATTATAAGCGAGGGTCTTGATAATGAGACCGCTAAACATTATCGGTGTGTAATCACTCAAGCAATTACTAAGACAACATCAGTGGGATTCGAACACGATTAATTAATGGACTAGTAGGCTTTTTAGAGAGTGTCCCAGATTGGTTGTTATGACCACTAGAGCCTAAATTCGAAACGTTGACCAGAGAGGATTTTTATATTCATCTATAAACCACTACCTTAAACACCTCTTGGCTGTTATTTTCTGATGCTACTGTTAATAATTTTTATGGGTTAGTCATGCTATCACTCCGATACCTTCGCGCATTTTCCTCTGGTTTTCTTCTTCTGAGAGTTCATCCTCATCAATTTGTAATTCAGCCTCAATCGCCATTTTTAGTTTTTCTTTCAGGGTCAATTTTTTCTTCATGTTGCTATTTTGCTCAACAAGTGGCTGATCTATAAGTATTTCTTCTGGTTCTTCTTCCTTCAGATTTATCAAACTTGTAAAATCATATTTTGGTCGAGCCCATTTTGGAGACTCGTTGATTGAAGGCAGGTCAGCTTCATTTCGAATAATCGAATTTGGAAATGGTAAACTTTGAGTTTTTTGGAGTAAGTTTGAATCAGTTCGATATTGAGTTCGTAAAGATGGACTAAAATGAGATTATTTTTTGAGGCATTCAACGAAAGAAATGCCTAAAACTCAACAAAAAAATGTTGGATGCAATTTGAGAAGAAAACACAGATAAGATGGGATGTCTTTGCTGTAAATAAAGCCCGACACTTGAAAAAATAGACCATTTTTGTCATGTTTGAGCTCTGAAAAGTTATAAGCCTTTCAAAGTCTTTCCAGCCGATATAACCCCCATGGGGTTACGATAACCCGGCTACCCCCTTTGCGGATTCGTATAACTGATTCCCGGTTTTCAATTTGAAACAAAAAATGGTATGCGCCGAGCGAGGCGCTGAGTGACTTTCACTTTAAAAGCTCACTTATTACAGGTGAATTTTGAACAGGTAAAATGAGGAAGCTTTGCCGGGTATCGTATCCGTTTGGCATGGTAGAAGATTGTTTAAACAGACAAAATATTGTCAGATGGCTGACCTAAATT